>CM059261.1:7628902-7671167 GCA_030347555.1 Lablab purpureus | reverse complement strand
ATCCAAATTACTAAAAATTGAGTTCTTTTTGTAAAACAAAAGTAGGGATCCAAAATAAAATATCAATTTCGAAATTACAAAAATTGTGTTCTTTGCATAGAACAAAAGTACGTATCGAGAATAAAATATAAATTTCAAAATTATGAAATATTGAGTTTCTTTTTGTAAAACAAAACTACTGAATGAAAAATAATATATCAATTTCGAAATTATTAAAAATTGAATTCTTTTTGTAAAACAAAAGTACGGATCGAAAATAAAATATAAATATCCAAATTACTATAAATTGAGTTCTCTTGGTAAAACAAAAGAGGGGATCCAAAATAAAATATCAATTTCGAAATTACAAAAATTGAGTTCTTTTGCATAAAACCAATGTACATATCGAGAATAAAATATAAAAATCCAAATTACTAAAAATTGAGTTATTTTGTAAAACAAAAGTAGGGATCCAAAATAAAATATCAATTTCGAAATTACAAAAGTTGAGTTCTTTTGCATAGAACAAAAGTACATATCGAGAATAAAATATAAATTTCAAAATTATGAATTATTGAGTTTCTTTTTGTAAAACAAAACTACGAATGAAAAATAATATATCAATTTCGAAATTATTAAAAATTGAATTCTTTTTGTAAAACAAAAGTACGGATCGAAAATAAAATATAAATATCCAAATTACTATAAATTGAGTTCTCTTTGTAAAATAAAAGTACGGATCCAAAATAAAATATAAATTTCGAAATTACAAAAAATTGAGTTCTTTTGCATAAAACCAAAGTACATATCGAGAATAAAATATAAAAATCCAAATTACTAAAATTTGAGTTCTTTTTGTAAAACAAAAGTAGGGATCCAAAATAAAATATCAATTTCGAAATTACAAAAAATTGAGTTCTTTTGCATAAAACCAATGTACATATCGAGAATAAAATATAAAAATCCAAATTACTAAAAATTGAGTTCTTTTTGTAAAACAAAAGTAGGGATCCAAAATAAAATATCAATTTCGAAATTACAAAAATTGTGTTCTTTTGCATAGAACAAAAGTACGTGATCGAGAATAAAATATAAATTTCAAAATTATGAAATATTGAGTTTCTTTTTGTAAAACAAAACTACTGAATGAAAAATAATATATCAATTTCGAAATTATTAAAAATTGAATTCTTTTGTAAAACAAAAGTACGGATCGAAAATAAAATATAAAAATCCAAATTACTAAAAATTGAGTTCTTTTGTAAAACAAAAGTAGGGATCCAAAATAAAATATCAATTTCGAAATTACAAAAGTTGTGTTCTTTTGCATAGAACAAAAGTACGTATCGAGAATAAAATATAAATTTCAAAATTATGAAATATTGAGTTTCTTTTTGTAAAACAAAACTACGAATGAAAAATAATATATCAATTTCGAAATTATTAAAAATTGAATTCTTTTTGTAAAACAAAAGTACGGATCGAAAATAAAATATAAATATCCAAATTACTATAAATTGAGTTCTCTTGGTAAAACAAAAGAGGGGATCCAAAATAAAATATCAATTTCGAAATTACAAAAATTGAGTTCTTTTGCATAAAACCAATGTACATATCGAGAATAAAATATAAAAATCCAAATTACTAAAAATTGAGTTCTTTTTGTAAAACAAAAGTAGGGATCCAAAATAAAATATCAATTTCGAAATTACAAAAATTGTGTTCTTTTGCATAGAACAAAAGTACGTATCGAGAATAAAATATAAATTTCAAAATTATGAAATATTGAGTTTCTTTTTGTAAAACAAAACTACGAATGAAAAATAATATATCAATTTCGAAATTATTAAAAATTGAATTCTTTTGTAAAACAAAAGTACGGATCGAAAATAAAATATAAATATCCAAATTACTATAAATTGAGTTCTCTTGGTAAAACAAAAGAGGGGATCCAAAATAAAATATCAATTTCGAAATTACAAAAAATTGAGTTCTTTTGCATAAAACCAATGTACATATCGAGAATAAAATATAAAAATCCAAATTACTAAAAATTGAGTTCTTTTTGTAAAACAAAAGTAGGGATCCAAAATAAAATATCAATTTCGAAATTACAAAAATTGAGTTCTTTTGCATAGAACAAAAGTACATATCGAGAATAAAATATAAATTTCAAAATTATGAAATATTGAGTTTCTTTTTGTAAAACAAAACTACGAATGAAAAATAATATATCAATTTCGAAATTATTAAAAATTGAATTCTTTTTGTAAAACAAAAGTACGGATCGAAAATAAAATATAAATATCCAAATTACTATAAATTGAGTTCTCTTTGTAAAACAAAAGTACGGATCCAAAATAAAATATCAATTTCGAAATTACAAAAATTGAGTTCTTTTGCATAAAACCAAAGTACATATCGAGAATAAAATATAAAAATCCAAATTACTAAAAATTGAGTTCTTTTGTAAAACAAAAGTAGGGATCCAAAATAAAATATCAATTTCGAAATTACAAAAATTGAGTTCTTTTGCATAGAACAAAAGTACGTATCGAGAATAAAATATAAATTTCAAAATTATGAAATATTGAGTTTCTTTTTGTAAAACAAAACTACGAATGAAAAATAATATATCAATTTCGAAATTATTAAAAATTGAATTCTTTTGTAAAACAAAAGTACGGATCGAAAATAAAATATAAATATCCAAATTACTATAAATTGAGTTCTCTTTGTAAAACAAAAGTAGGGATCCAAAATAAAATATAAATTTCGAAATTACAAAAATTGAGTTCTTTTGCATAAAACCAATGTACATATCGAGAATAAAATATAAATATCCAAATTACTAAAAATTGAGTTCTTTTTGTAAAACAAAAGTAGGGATCCAAAATAAAATATCAATTTCGAAATTACAAAAATTGAGTTCTTTTGCATAGAACAAAAGTACATATCGAGAATAAAATATAAATTTCAAAATTATGAAATATTGAGTTTCTTTTTGTAAAACAAAACTACGAATGCAAAATAATATATCAATTTCGAAATTATTAAAATTGAATTCTTTTGTAAAACAAAAGTACGGATCGAAAATAAAATATAAATATCCAAATTACTATAAATTGAGTTCTCTTGGTAAAACAAAAGAGGGGATCCAAAATGAAATATCAATTTCGAAATTACAAAAAATTGAGTTCTTTTGCATAAAACCAATGTACATATCGAGAATAAAATATAAAAATCTAAATTACTAAAAATTGAGTTATTTTTGTAAAACAAAAGTAGGGATCCCAAATAAAATATCAATTTCGAAATTACAAAAGTTGAGTTCTTTTGCATAGAACAAAAGTACATATCGAGAATAAAATATAAATTTCAAAATTATGAATTATTGAGTTTCTTTTTGTAAAACAAAACTACGAATGAAAAATAATATATCAATTTCGAAATTATTAAAATTGAAATCTTTTTGTAAAACAAAAGTACGGATCGAAAATAAAATATAAATATCCAAATTACTATAAATTGAGTTCTCTTTGTAAAATAAAAGTACGGGATCCAAAATAAAATATAAATTTCGAAATTACAAAAATTGAGTTCTTTTGCATAAAACCAAAGTACATATCGAGAATAAAATATAAAAATCCAAATTACTAAAATTTGAGTTCTTTTTGTAAAACAAAAGTAGGGATCCAAAATAAAATATCAATTTCGAAATTACAAAAATTGAGTTCTTTTGCATAAAACCAATGTACATATCGAGAATAAAATATAAAAATCCAAATTACTAAAAATTGAGTTCTTTTTGTAAAACAAAAGTAGGGATCCAAAATAAAATATCAATTTCGAAATTACAAAAATTGTGTTCTTTTGCATAGAACAAAAGTACGTGATCGAGAATAAAATATAAATTTCAAAATTACTGAAATATTGAGTTTCTTTTTGTAAAACAAAACTACGAATGAAAAATAATATATCAATTTCGAAATTATTAAAAATTGAATTCTTTTTGTAAAACAAAAGTACGGATCGAAAATAAAATATAAAAATCCAAATTACTAAAAATTGAGTTCTTTTTGTAAAACAAAAGTAGGGATCCAAAATAAAATATCAATTTCGAAATTACAAAAATTGTGTTCTTTTGCATAGAACAAAAGTACGTGATCGAGAATAAAATATAAATTTCAAAATTATGAAATATTGAGTTTCTTTTTGTAAAACAAAACTACGAATGAAAAATAATATATCAATTTCGAAATTATTAAAATTGAATTCTTTTTGTAAAACAAAAGTACGGATCGAAAATAAAATATAAATATCCAAATTACTATAAATTGAGTTCTCTTGGTAAAACAAAAGAGGGGATCCAAAATAAAATATAAATTTCGAAATTACAAAAAATTGAGTTCTTTTGCATAAAACCAATGTACATATCGAGAATAAAATATAAAAATCCAAATTACTAAAAATTGAGTTCTTTTGTAAAACAAAAGTAGGGATCCAAAATAAAATATCAATTTCGAAATTACAAAATTGTGTTCTTTTGCATAGAACAAAAGTACGTATCGAGAATAAAATATAAATTTCAAAATTATGAAATATTGAGTTTCTTTTTGTAAAACAAAACTACGAATGAAAAATAATATATCAATTTCGAAATTATTAAAAATTGAATTCTTTTGTAAAACAAAAGTACTGGATCGAAAATAAAATATAAATATCCAAATTACTATAAATTGAGTTCTCTTGGTAAAACAAAAGAGGGGATCCAAAATAAAATATCAATTTCGAAATTACAAAAAATTGAGTTCTTTTGCATAAAACCAATGTACATATCGAGAATAAAATATAAAAATCTAAATTACTAAAAATTGAGTTCTTTTTGTAAAACAAAAGTAGGGATCCAAAATAAAATATCAATTTCGAAATTACAAAAGTTGAGTTCTTTTGCATAGAACAAAAGTACATATCGAGAATAAAATATAAATTTCAAAATTATGAATTATTGAGTTTCTTTTTGTAAAACAAAACTACGAATGAAAAATAATATATCAATTTCGAAATTATTAAAAATTGAAATCTTTTTGTAAAACAAAAGTACTGGATCGAAAAATAAAATATAAATATCCAAATTACTATAAATTGAGTTCTCTTTGTAAAATAAAAGTACGGATCCAAAATAAAATATAAATTTCGAAATTACAAAAATTGAGTTCTTTTGCATAAAACCAAAGTACATATCGAGAATAAAATATAAAAATCCAAATTACTAAAATTTGAGTTCTTTTGTAAAACAAAAGTAGGGATCCAAAATAAAATATCAATTTCGAAATTACAAAAATTGAGTTCTTTTGCATAAAACCAATGTACATATCGAGAATAAAATATAAATATCCAAATTACTGAAAATTGAGTTCTTTTTGTAAAACAAAAGTAGGGATCCAAAATAAAATATCAATTTCGAAATTACTAAAAATTGAGTTCTTTTGCATAAAACAAAAGTACGTGATCGAGAATAAAATATAAATATCCAAAATTACTGATAATATTGAGTTTCTTTTGTAAAACAAAACTAGCGAATGAAAAATAATATATCAATTTCGAAATTATTAAAAATTGAATTCTTTTGTATAAAACAAAAGTACGGATCGAAAATAAAATATAAAAATCCAAATTACTAAAAATTGAGTTCTTTTGTAAAACAAAAGTAGGGATCCAAAATAAAATATCAATTTCGAAATTACAAAAATTGTGTTCTTTTGCATAGAACAAAAGTACGTATCGAGAATAAAATATAAATTTCAAAATTATGAAATATTGAGTTTCTTTTTGTAAAACAAAAGTACGAATGAAAAATAATATATCAATTTCGAAATTATTAAAAATTGAATTCTTTTTGTAAAACAAAAGTACGGATCGAAAATAAAATATAAATATCCAAATTACTATAAATTGAGTTCTCTTGGTAAAACAAAAGAGGGGATCCAAAATAAAATATAAATTTCGAAATTACAAAAATTGAGTTCTTTTGCATAAAACCAATGTACATATCGAGAATAAAATATAAAAATCCAAATTACTAAAAATTGAGTTCTTTTGTAAAACAAAAGTAGGGATCCAAAATAAAATATCAATTTCGAAATTACAAAATTGTGTTCTTTTGCATAGAACAAAAGTACGTGATCGAGAATAAAATATAAATTTCAAAATTATGAAATATTGAGTTTCTTTTTGTAAAACAAAACTACGAATGAAAAATAATATATCAATTTCGAAATTATTAAAAATTGAATTCTTTTTGTAAAACAAAAGTACTGGATCGAAAATAAAATATAAATATCCAAATTACTATAAATTGAGTTCTCTTGGTAAAACAAAAGAGGGGATCCAAAATAAAATATCAATTTCGAAATTACAAAAAATTGAGTTCTTTTGCATAAAACCAATGTACATATCGAGAATAAAATATAAAAATCCAAATTACTAAAAATTGAGTTCTTTTTGTAAAACAAAAGTAGGGATCCAAAATAAAATATCAATTTCGAAATTACAAAAGTTGAGTTCTTTTGCATAGAACAAAAGTACGTATCGAGAATAAAATATAAATTTCAAAATTATGAAATATTGAGTTTCTTTTTGTAAAACAAAACTACGAATGAAAAATAATATATCAATTTCGAAATTATTAAAAATTGAATTCTTTTTGTAAAACAAAAGTACTGGATCGAAAAATAAAATATAAATATCCAAATTACTATAAATTGAGTTCTCTTTGTAAAACAAAAGTAGGGATCCAAAATAAAATATAAATTTCGAAATTACAAAAATTGAGTTCTTTTGCATAAAACCAAAGTACATATCGAGAATAAAATATAAAAATCCAAATTACTAAAATTTGAGTTCTTTTGTAAAACAAAAGTAGGGATCCAAAATAAAATATCAATTTCGAAATTACAAAAATTGAGTTCTTTTGCATAAAACCAATGTACATATCGAGAATAAAATATAAATATCCAAATTACTGAAATATTGAGTTCTTTTTGTAAAACAAAAGTAGGGATCCAAAATAAAATATCAATTTCGAAATTACAAAAATTGAGTTCTTTTGCATAGAACAAAAGTACGGATCGAGAATAAAATATAAATTTCAAAATTACTGATAATATTGAGTTTCTCTTTGTAAAACAAAACTAGCGAATGCAAAATAATATATCAATTTCGAAATTACTAAAAATTGAATTCTTTTTGTAAAACAAAAGTACGGATCGAAAATAAAATATAAAAATCCAAATTACTAAAAATTGAGTTCTTTTTGTAAAACAAAAGTAGGGATCCAAAATAAAATATCAATTTCGAAATTACAAAATTGTGTTCTTTTGCATAGAACAAAAGTACGTATCGAGAATAAAATATAAATTTCAAAATTATGAAATATTGAGTTTCTTTTTGTAAAACAAAACTACGAATGAAAAATAATATATCAATTTCGAAATTATTAAAATTGAATTCTTTTTGTAAAACAAAAGTACTGGATCGAAAATAAAATATAAATATCCAAATTACTATAAATTGAGTTCTCTTGGTAAAACAAAAGAGGGATCCAAAATAAAATATAAATTTCGAAATTACAAAAAATTGAGTTCTTTTGCATAAAACCAATGTACATATCGAGAATAAAATATAAAAATCCAAATTACTAAAAATTGAGTTCTTTTGTAAAACAAAAGTAGGGATCCAAAATAAAATATCAATTTCGAAATTACAAAAATTGTGTTCTTTTGCATAGAACAAAAGTACGTGATCGAGAATAAAATATAAATTTCAAAATTATGAAATATTGAGTTTCTTTTTGTAAAACAAAACTACGAATGAAAAATAATATATCAATTTCGAAATTATTAAAAATTGAATTCTTTTTGTAAAACAAAAGTACGGATCGAAAATAAAATATAAATATCCAAATTACTATAAATTGAGTTCTCTTGGTAAAACAAAAGAGGGGATCCAAAATAAAATATCAATTTCGAAATTACAAAAATTGAGTTCTTTTGCATAAAACCAATGTACATATCGAGAATAAAATATAAAAATCCAAATTACTAAAAATTGAGTTCTTTTGTAAAACAAAAGTAGGGATCCAAAATAAAATATCAATTTCGAAATTACAAAAGTTGAGTTCTTTTGCATAGAACAAAAGTACATATCGAGAATAAAATATAAATTTCAAAATTATGAAATATTGAGTTTCTTTTTGTAAAACAAAACTACGAATGAAAAATAATATATCAATTTCGAAATTATTAAAAATTGAATTCTTTTTGTAAAACAAAAGTACGGATCGAAAATAAAATATAAATATCCAAATTACTATAAATTGAGTTCTCTTTGTAAAACAAAAGTAGGGATCCAAAATAAAATATAAATTTCGAAATTACAAAAAATTGAGTTCTTTTGCATAAAACCAAAGTACATATCGAGAATAAAATATAAAAATCCAAATTACTAAAATTTGAGTTCTTTTGTAAAACAAAAGTAGGGATCCAAAATAAAATATCAATTTCGAAATTACAAAAATTGAGTTCTTTTGCATAAAACCAATGTACATATCGAGAATAAAATATAAATATCCAAATTACTGAAATATTGAGTTCTTTTTGTAAAACAAAAGTAGGGATCCAAAATAAAATATCAATTTCGAAATTACTAAAAATTGTGTTCTTTTACATAAAACAAAAGTACGTGATCGAGAATAAAATATAAATATCCAAAATTACTGAAATATTGAGTTTCTTTTGTAAAACAAAACTACGAATGCAAAATAATATATCAATTTCGAAATTATTAAAAATTGAATTCTTTTGTAAAACAAAAGTACGGATCGAAAATAAAATATAAAAATCCAAATTACTAAAAATTGAGTTCTTTTGTAAAACAAAAGTAGGGATCCAAAATAAAATATCAATTTCGAAATTACAAAAATTGTGTTCTTTTGCATAGAACAAAAGTACGTATCGAGAATAAAATATAAATTTCAAAATTATGAAATATTGAGTTTCTTTTTGTAAAACAAAACTACGAATGAAAAATAATATATCAATTTCGAAATTATTAAAAATTGAATTCTTTTTGTAAAACAAAAGTACGGATCGAAAATAAAATATAAATATCCAAATTACTATAAATTGAGTTCTCTTGGTAAAACAAAAGAGGGGATCCAAAATAAAATATCAATTTCGAAATTACAAAAAATTGAGTTCTTTTGCATAAAACCAATGTACATATCGAGAATAAAATATAAAAATCCAAATTACTAAAAATTGAGTTCTTTTGTAAAACAAAAGTAGGGATCCAAAATAAAATATCAATTTCGAAATTACAAAAATTGTGTTCTTTTGCATAGAACAAAAGTACGTATCGAGAATAAAATATAAATTTCAAAATTATGAAATATTGAGTTTCTTTTTGTAAAACAAAACTACTGAATGAAAAATAATATATCAATTTCGAAATTATTAAAAATTGAATTCTTTTGTAAAACAAAAGTACTGGATCGAAAATAAAATATAAATATCCAAATTACTATAAATTGAGTTCTCTTGGTAAAACAAAAGAGGGGATCCAAAATAAAATATCAATTTCGAAATTACAAAAAATTGAGTTCTTTTGCATAAAACCAATGTACATATCGAGAATAAAATATAAAAATCCAAATTACTAAAAATTGAGTTCTTTTTGTAAAACAAAAGTAGGGATCCAAAATAAAATATCAATTTCGAAATTACAAAAATTGAGTTCTTTTGCATAGAACAAAAGTACGTATCGAGAATAAAATATAAATTTCAAAATTATGAAATATTGAGTTTCTTTTTGTAAAACAAAACTACGAATGAAAAATAATATATCAATTTCGAAATTATTAAAAATTGAATTCTTTTTGTAAAACAAAAGTACGGATCGAAAATAAAATATAAATATCCAAATTACTAAAAATTGAGTTATTTTTGTAAAACAAAAGTAGGGATCCAAAATAAAATATCAATTTCGAAATTACAAAAGTTGAGTTCTTTTGCATAGAACAAAAGTACATATCGAGAATAAAATATAAATTTCAAAATTATGAATTATTGAGTTTCTTTTTGTAAAACAAAACTACGAATGAAAAATAATATATCAATTTCGAAATTATTAAAAATTGAATTCTTTTGTAAAACAAAAGTACTGGATCGAAAATAAAATATAAATATCCAAATTACTATAAATTGAGTTCTCTTTGTAAAATAAAAGTACGGGATCCAAAATAAAATATAAATTTCGAAATTACAAAAATTGAGTTCTTTTGCATAAAACCAAAGTACATATCGAGAATAAAATATAAATATCCAACTTACTAAAATTTGAGTTCTTTTTGTAAAACAAAAGTAGGGATCCAAAATAAAATATCAATTTCGAAATTACAAAAGTTGAGTTCTTTTGCATAGAACAAAAGTACATATCGAGAATAAAATATAAATTTCAAAATTATGAAATATTGAGTTTCTTTTTGTAAAACAAAACTACGAATGAAAAATAATATATCAATTTCGAAATTATTAAAAATTGAATTCTTTTGTAAAACAAAAGTACGGATCGAAAATAAAATATAAATATCCAAATTACTATAAATTGAGTTCTCTTTGTAAAACAAAAGTAGCGGATCCAAAATAAAATATAAATTTCGAAATTACAAAAATTGAGTTCTTTTGCATAAAACCAAAGTACATATCGAGAATAAAATATAAAAATCCAAATTACTAAAATTTGAGTTCTTTTGTAAAACAAAAGTAGGGATCCAAAATAAAATATCAATTTCGAAATTACAAAAGTTGTGTTCTTTTGCATAGAACAAAAGTACGTATCGAGAATAAAATATAAATTTCAAAATTATGAAATATTGAGTTTCTTTTTGTAAAACAAAACTACGAATGAAAAATAATATATCAATTTCGAAATTATTAAAAATTGAATTCTTTTGTAAAACAAAAGTACTGGATCGAAAATAAAATATAAATATCCAAATTACTATAAATTGAGTTCTCTTGGTAAAACAAAAGAGGGGATCCAAAATAAAATATAAATTTCGAAATTACAAAAATTGAGTTCTTTTGCATAAAACCAATGTACATATCGAGAATAAAATATAAAAATCCAAATTACTAAAAATTGAGTTCTTTTGTAAAACAAAAGTAGGGATCCAAAATAAAATATCAATTTCGAAATTACAAAAGTTGTGTTCTTTTGCATAGAACAAAAGTACGTATCGAGAATAAAATATAAATTTCAAAATTATGAAATATTGAGTTTCTTTTTGTAAAACAAAACTACGAATGAAAAATAATATATCAATTTCGAAATTATTAAAAATTGAAATCTTTTTGTAAAACAAAAGTACTGGATCGAAAATAAAATATAAATATCCAAATTACTATAAATTGAGTTCTCTTGGTAAAACAAAAGTAGCGGATCCAAAATAAAATATAAATTTCGAAATTACAAAAATTGAGTTCTTTTGCATAAAACCAATGTACATATCGAGAATAAAATATAAATATCCAAATTACTAAAAATTGAGTTCTTTTTGTAAAACAAAAGTAGGGATCCAAAATAAAATATCAATTTCGAAATTACAAAAGTTGAGTTCTTTTGCATAGAACAAAAGTACATATCGAGAATAAAATATAAATTTCAAAATTATGAAATATTGAGTTTCTTTTTGTAAAACAAAACTACTGAATGAAAAATAATATATCAATTTCGAAATTATTAAAAATTGAATTCTTTTGTAAAACAAAAGTACGGATCGAAAATAAAATATAAATATCCAAATTACTATAAATTGAGTTCTCTTTGTAAAATAAAAGTACGGATCCAAAATAAAATATAAATTTCGAAATTACAAAAATTGAGTTCTTTTGCATAAAACCAAAGTACATATCGAGAATAAAATATAAAAATCCAAATTACTAAAATTTGAGTTCTTTTGTAAAACAAAAGTAGGGATCCAAAATAAAATATCAATTTCGAAATTACAAAAATTGAGTTCTTTTGCATAGAACCAAAGTACATATCGAGAATAAAATATAAATATCCAAATTACTGAAATATTGAGTTCTTTTTGTAAAACAAAAGTACGAATCAAAAATAAAATATCAATTTCGAAATTATTAAAAATTGAGTTCTTTTGCATAAAACAAAAGTACGTGATCGAGAATAAAATATAAATATCCAAATTACTGATAATATTGAGTTTCTTTTGGTAAAACAAAACGACGGGATCCAAAATAAAATATCAATTTCGAAATTACTAAAAATTGAGTTCTTTTGCATAAAACCAAAGTACATGATCGAGAATAAAATATAAAAATCCAAATTACTAAAAATTGAGTTCTTTTTGTAAAACAAAAGTAGGGATCCAAAATAAAATATCAATTTCGAAATTACAAAAATTGTGTTCTTTTGCATAGAACAAAAGTACGTATCGAGAATAAAATATAAATTTCAAAATTATGAAATATTGAGTTTCTTTTTGTAAAACAAAACTACGAATGAAAAATAATATATCAATTTCGAAATTATTAAAAATTGAATTCTTTTTGTAAAACAAAAGTACTGGATCGAAAATAAAATATAAATATCCAAATTACTATAAATTGAGTTCTCTTGGTAAAACAAAAGAGGGGATCCAAAATAAAATATAAATTTCGAAATTACAAAAATTGAGTTCTTTTGCATAAAACCAATGTACATATCGAGAATAAAATATAAAAATCCAAATTACTAAAAATTGAGTTCTTTTTGTAAAACAAAAGTAGGGATCCAAAATAAAATATCAATTTCGAAATTACAAAAATTGTGTTCTTTGCATAGAACAAAAGTACGTATCGAGAATAAAATATAAATTTCAAAATTATGAAATATTGAGTTTCTTTTTGTAAAACAAAACTACTGAATGAAAAATAATATATCAATTTCGAAATTATTAAAATTGAATTCTTTTTGTAAAACAAAAGTACGGATCGAAAATAAAATATAAATATCCAAATTACTATAAATTGAGTTCTCTTGGTAAAACAAAAGAGGGATCCAAAATAAAATATCAATTTCGAAATTACAAAAATTGAGTTCTTTTGCATAAAACCAATGTACATATCGAGAATAAAATATAAAAATCCAAATTACTAAAAATTGAGTTCTTTTGTAAAACAAAAGTAGGGATCCAAAATAAAATATCAATTTCGAAATTACAAAAATTGAGTTCTTTTGCATAGAACAAAAGTACGTATCGAGAATAAAATATAAATTTCAAAATTATGAAATATTGAGTTTCTTTTTGTAAAACAAAACTACGAATGAAAAATAATATATCAATTTCGAAATTATTAAAAATTGAATTCTTTTTGTAAAACAAAAGTACGGATCGAAAATAAAATATAAATATCCAAATTACTAAAAATTGAGTTATTTTTGTAAAACAAAAGTAGGGATCCAAAATAAAATATCAATTTCGAAATTACAAAAGTTGAGTTCTTTTGCATAGAACAAAAGTACATATCGAGAATAAAATATAAATTTCAAAATTATGAATTATTGAGTTTCTTTTTGTAAAACAAAACTACGAATGAAAAATAATATATCAATTTCAAAATTATTAAAAATTGAAATCTTTTTGTAAAACAAAAGTACTGGATCGAAAATAAAATATAAATATCCAAATTACTATAAATTGAGTTCTCTTTGTAAAATAAAAGTACGGATCCAAAATAAAATATAAATTTCGAAATTACAAAAAATTGAGTTCTTTTGCATAAAACCAAAGTACATATCGAGAATAAAATATAAATATCCAACTTACTAAAATTTGAGTTCTTTTTGTAAAACAAAAGTAGGGATCCAAAATAAAATATCAATTTCGAAATTACAAAAGTTGAGTTCTTTTGCATAGAACAAAAGTACGTATCGAGAATAAAATATAAATTTCAAAATTATGAAATATTGAGTTTCTTTTTGTAAAACAAAACTACGAATGAAAAATAATATATCAATTTCGAAATTATTAAAAATTGAATTCTTTTGTAAAACAAAAGTACTGGATCGAAAATAAAATATAAATATCCAAATTACTATAAATTGAGTTCTCTTGGTAAAACAAAAGAGGGATCCAAAATAAAATATCAATTTCGAAATTACAAAAATTGAGTTCTTTTGCATAAAACCAAAGTACATATCGAGAATAAAATATAAAAATCCAAATTACTAAAATTTGAGTTCTTTTTGTAAAACAAAAGTAGGGATCCAAAATAAAATATCAATTTCGAAATTACAAAAGTTGAGTTCTTTGCATAGAACAAAAGTACATATCGAGAATAAAATATAAATTTCAAAATTATGAAATATTGAGTTTCTTTTTGTAAAACAAAACTACTTAATGAAAAATAATATATCAATTTCGAAATTATTAAAAATTGAAATCTTTTGTAAAACAAAAGTACTGGATCGAAAATAAAATATAAATATCCAAATTACTATAAATTGAGTTCTCTTTGTAAAATAAAAGTAGCGGATCCAAAATAAAATATAAATTTCGAAATTACAAAAATTGAGTTCTTTTGCATAAAACCAAAGTACATATCGAGAATAAAATATAAATATCCAACTTACTAAAAATTGAGTTCTTTTGTAAAACAAAAGTAGGGATCCAAAATAAAATATCAATTTCGAAATTACAAAAGTTGAGTTCTTTTGCATAGAACAAAAGTACATATCGAGAATAAAATATAAATTTCAAAATTATGAAATATTGAGTTTCTTTTTGTAAAACAAAACTACGAATGAAAAATAATATATCAATTTCGAAATTATTAAAAATTGAATTCTTTTTGTAAAACAAAAGTACTGGATCGAAAATAAAATATAAATATCCAAATTACTATAAATTGAGTTCTCTTTGTAAAACAAAAGTAGCGGATCCAAAATAAAATATAAATTTCGAAATTACAAAAATTGAGTTCTTTTGCATAAAACCAATGTACATATCGAGAATAAAATATAAAAATCCAAATTACTAAAATTTGAGTTCTTTTGTAAAACAAAAGTAGGGATCCAAAATAAAATATCAATTTCGAAATTACAAAAGTTGAGTTCTTTTGCATAGAACAAAAGTACATATCGAGAATAAAATATAAATTTCAAAATTATGAAATATTGAGTTTCTTTTTGTAAAACAAAACTACGAATGAAAAATAATATATCAATTTCGAAATTATTAAAAATTGAATTCTTTTGTAAAACAAAAGTACGGATCGAAAATAAAATATAAATATCCAAATTACTATAAATTGAGTTCTCTTGGTAAAACAAAAGAGGGGATCCAAAATAAAATATAAATTTCGAAATTACAAAAATTGAGTTCTTTTGCATAAAACCAATGTACATATCGAGAATAAAATATAAAAATCCAAATTACTAAAAATTGAGTTCTTTTTGTAAAACAAAAGTAGGGATCCAAAATAAAATATCAATTTCGAAATTACAAAAATTGTGTTCTTTTGCATAGAACAAAAGTACGTGATCGAGAATAAAATATAAATTTCAAAATTATGAAATATTGAGTTTCTTTTTGTAAAACAAAACTACTGAATGAAAAATAATATATCAATTTCGAAATTATTAAAAATTGAATTCTTTTTGTAAAACAAAAGTACTGGATCGAAAATAAAATATAAATATCCAAATTACTATAAATTGAGTTCTCTTGGTAAAACAAAAGAGGGGATCCAAAATAAAATATCAATTTCGAAATTACAAAAAATTGAGTTCTTTTGCATAAAACCAATGTACATATCGAGAATAAAATATAAAAATCCAAATTACTAAAAATTGAGTTCTTTTGTAAAACAAAAGTAGGGATCCAAAATAAAATATCAATTTCGAAATTACAAAAATTGAGTTCTTTGCATAGAACAAAAGTACGTATCGAGAATAAAATATAAATTTCAAAATTATGAAATATTGAGTTTCTTTTTGTAAAACAAAACTACGAATGAAAAATAATATATCAATTTCGAAATTATTAAAAATTGAATTCTTTTTGTAAAACAAAAGTACTGGATCGAAAATAAAATATAAATATCCAAATTACTATAAATTGAGTTATTTTTGTAAAACAAAAGTAGGGATCCAAAATAAAATATCAATTTCGAAATTACAAAAGTTGAGTTCTTTTGCATAGAACAAAAGTACATATCGAGAATAAAATATAAATTTCAAAATTATGAATTATTGAGTTTCTTTTTGTAAAACAAAACTACGAATGAAAAATAATATATCAATTTCGAAATTATTAAAATTGAAATCTTTTGTAAAACAAAAGTACGGATCGAAAATAAAATATAAATATCCAAATTACTATAAATTGAGTTCTCTTTGTAAAATAAAAGTACGGATCCAAAAGAAAATATAAATTTCGAAATTACAAAAAATTGAGTTCTTTTGCATAAAACCAAAGTACATATCGAGAATAAAATATAAATATCCAACTTACTAAAATTTGAGTTCTTTTGTAAAACAAAAGTAGGGATCCAAAATAAAATATCAATTTCGAAATTACAAAAGTTGAGTTCTTTTGCATAGAACAAAAGTACGTATCGAGAATAAAATATAAATTTCAAAATTATGAATTATTGAGTTTCTTTTTGTAAAACAAAAGTACGAATGAAAAATAATATATCAATTTCGAAATTATTAAAATTGAATTCTTTTTGTAAAACAAAAGTACTGGATCGAAAATAAAATATAAATATCCAAATTACTATAAATTGAGTTCTCTTGGTAAAACAAAAGAGGGGATCCAAAATAAAATATCAATTTCGAAATTACAAAAATTGAGTTCTTTTGCATAAAACCAAAGTACATATCGAGAATAAAATATAAAAATCCAAATTACTAAAATTTGAGTTCTTTTGTAAAACAAAAGTAGGGATCCAAAATAAAATATCAATTTCGAAATTACAAAAGTTGAGTTCTTTTGCATAGAACAAAAGTACATATCGAGAATAAAATATAAATTTCAAAATTATGAAATATTGAGTTTCTTTTTGTAAAACAAAACTACGAATGAAAAATAATATATCAATTTCGAAATTATTAAAATTGAATTCTTTTGTAAAACAAAAGTACGGATCGAAAAATAAAATATAAATATCCAAATTACTATAAATTGAGTTCTCTTTGTAAAATAAAAGTACGGATCCAAAATAAAATATAAATTTCGAAATTACAAAAATTGAGTTCTTTTGCATAAAACCAATGTACATATCGAGAATAAAATATAAATATCCAAATTACTAAAAATTGAGTTCTTTTTGTAAAACAAAAGTAGGGATCCAAAATAAAATATCAATTTCGAAATTACAAAAGTTGAGTTCTTTTGCATAGAACAAAAGTACATATCGAGAATAAAATATAAATTTCAAAATTATGAAATATTGAGTTTCTTTTTGTAAAACAAAACTACTGAATGAAAAATAATATATCAATTTCGAAATTATTAAAAATTGAATTCTTTTTGTAAAACAAAAGTACTGGATCGAAAATAAAATATAAATATCCAAATTACTATAAATTGAGTTCTCTTTGTAAAACAAAAGTAGCGGATCCAAAATAAAATATAAATTTCGAAATTACAAAAATTGAGTTCTTTTGCATAAAACCAATGTACATATCGAGAATAAAATATAAATATCCAAATTACTAAAATTTGAGTTCTTTTTGTAAAACAAAAGTAGGGATCCAAAATAAAATATCAATTTCGAAATTACAAAAGTTGTGTTCTTTTGCATAGAACAAAAGTACATGATCGAGAATAAAATATAAATTTCAAAATTATGAAATATTGAGTTTCTTTTTGTAAAACAAAACTACGAATGAAAAATAATATATCAATTTCGAAATTATTAAAAATTGAATTCTTTTGTAAAACAAAAGTACTGGATCGAAAATAAAATATAAATATCCAAATTACTATAAATTGAGTTCTCTTGGTAAAACAAAAGAGGGATCCAAAATAAAATATAAATTTCGAAATTACAAAAAATTGAGTTCTTTTGCATAAAACCAATGTACATATCGAGAATAAAATATAAAAATCCAAATTACTAAAAATTGAGTTCTTTTGTAAAACAAAAGTAGGGATCCAAAATAAAATATCAATTTCGAAATTACAAAAGTTGTGTTCTTTTGCATAGAACAAAAGTACATGATCGAGAATAAAATATAAATTTCAAAATTATGAAATATTGAGTTTCTTTTTGTAAAACAAAACTACTTAATGAAAAATAATATATCAATTTCGAAATTATTAAAAATTGAATTCTTTTTGTAAAACAAAAGTACTGGATCGAAAATAAAATATAAATATCCAAATTACTATAAATTGAGTTCTCTTTGTAAAACAAAAGAGGGGATCCAAAATAAAATATAAATTTCGAAATTACAAAAAATTGAGTTCTTTTGCATAAAACCAATGTACATATCGAGAATAAAATATAAATATCCAAATTACTAAAATTTGAGTTCTTTTGTAAAACAAAAGTAGGGATCCAAAATAAAATATCAATTTCGAAATTACAAAAGTTGTGTTCTTTTGCATAGAACAAAAGTACGTATCGAGAATAAAATATAAATTTCAAAATTATGAAATATTGAGTTTCTTTTTGTAAAACAAAACTACGAATGAAAAATAATATATCAATTTCGAAATTATTAAAAATTGAATTCTTTTTGTAAAACAAAAGTACGGATCGAAAATAAAATATAAATATCCAAATTACTATAAATTGAGTTCTCTTTGTAAAACAAAAGAGGGGATCCAAAATAAAATATAAATTTCGAAATTACAAAAAATTGAGTTCTTTTGCATAAAACCAATGTACATATCGAGAATAAAATATAAAAATCCAAATTACTAAAAATTGAGTTCTTTTGTAAAACAAAAGTAGGGATCCAAAATAAAATATCAATTTCGAAATTACAAAAGTTGTGTTCTTTGCATAGAACAAAAGTACGTATCGAGAATAAAATATAAATTTCAAAATTATGAAATATTGAGTTTCTTTTTGTAAAACAAAACTACGAATGAAAAATAATATATCAATTTCGAAATTATTAAAAATTGAATTCTTTTTGTAAAACAAAAGTACGGATCGAAAATAAAATATAAATATCCAAATTACTATAAATTGAGTTCTCTTGGTAAAACAAAAGAGGGGATCCAAAATAAAATATCAATTTCGAAATTACAAAAATTGAGTTCTTTTGCATAAAACCAATGTACATATCGAGAATAAAATATAAAAATCCAAATTACTAAAAATTGAGTTCTTTTGTAAAACAAAAGTAGGGATCCAAAATAAAATATCAATTTCGAAATTACAAAAGTTGAGTTCTTTTGCATAGAACAAAAGTACATATCGAGAATAAAATATAAATTTCAAAATTATGAAATATTGAGTTTCTTTTTGTAAAACAAAACTACGAATGAAAAATAATATATCAATTTTGAAATTATTAAAAATTGAAATCTTTTTGTAAAACAAAAGTACGGATCGAAAATAAAATATAAATATCCAAATTACTATAAATTGAGTTCTCTTTGTAAAATAAAAGTAGCGGATCCAAAATAAAATATAAATTTCGAAATTACAAAAATTGAGTTCTTTTGCATAAAACCAAAGTACATATCGAGAATAAAATATAAATATCCAACTTACTAAAATTTGAGTTCTTTTGTAAAACAAAAGTAGGGATCCAAAATAAAATATCAATTTCGAAATTACAAAAGTTGAGTTCTTTTGCATAGAACAAAAGTACATATCGAGAATAAAATATAAATTTCAAAATTATGAAATATTGAGTTTCTTTTTGTAAAACAAAACTACGAATGAAAAATAATATATCAATTTCGAAATTATTAAAAATTGAAATCTTTTTGTAAAACAAAAGTACGGATCGAAAATAAAATATAAATATCCAAATTACTATAAATTGAGTTCTCTTTGTAAAATAAAAGTAGCGGATCCAAAATAAAATATAAATTTCGAAATTACAAAAATTGAGTTCTTTTGCATAAAACCAAAGTACATATCGAGAATAAAATATAAATATCCAACTTACTAAAATTTGAGTTCTTTTGTAAAACAAAAGTAGGGATCCAAAATAAAATATCAATTTCGAAATTACAAAAGTTGAGTTCTTTTGCATAGAACAAAAGTACGTGATCGAGAATAAAATATAAATTTCACAATTATGAAATATTGAGTTTCTTTTTGTAAAACAAAAGTACGAATGAAAAATAATATATCAATTTCGAAATTATTAAAAATTGAATTCTTTTTGTAAAACAAAAGTACGGATCGAAAATAAAATATAAATATCCAAATTACTATAAATTGAGTTCTCTTGGTAAAACAAAAGAGGGGATCCAAAATAAAATATCAATTTCGAAATTACAAAAATTGAGTTCTTTTGCATAAAACCAATGTACATATCGAGAATAAAATATAAAAATCCAAATTACTAAAAATTGAGTTCTTTTTGTAAAACAAAAGTAGGGATCCAAAATAAAATATCAATTTCGAAATTACAAAAGTTGAGTTCTTTTGCATAGAACAAAAGTACATATCGAGAATAAAATATAAATATCCAACTTACTAAAATTTGAGTTCTTTTGTAAAACAAAAGTAGGGATCCAAAATAAAATATCAATTTCGAAATTACAAAAATTGAGTTCTTTTGCATAAAACCAATGTACATATCGAGAATAAAATATAAAAATCCAAATTACTAAAAATTGAGTTCTTTTGTAAAACAAAAGTAGGGATCCAAAATAAAATATCAATTTCGAAATTACAAAAATTGTGTTCTTTTGCATAGAACAAAAGTACGTATCGAGAATAAAATATAAATTTCAAAATTATGAAATATTGAGTTTCTTTTTGTAAAACAAAACTACGAATGAAAAATAATATATCAATTTCGAAATTATTAAAAATTGAATTCTTTTGTAAAACAAAAGTACGGATCGAAAATAAAATATAAAAATCCAAATTACTAAAAATTGAGTTCTTTTTGTAAAACAAAAGTAGGGATCCAAAATAAAATATCAATTTCGAAATTACAAAAATTGTGTTCTTTTGCATAGAACAAAAGTACGTATCGAGAATAAAATATAAATTTCACAATTATGAAATATTGAGTTTCTTTTTGTAAAACAAAAGTACGAATGAAAAATAATATATCAATTTCGAAATTATTAAAAATTGAATTCTTTTGTAAAACAAAAGTACGGATCGAAAATAAAATATAAATATCCAAATTACTATAAATTGAGTTCTCTTGGTAAAACAAAAGAGGGGATCCAAAATAAAATATCAATTTCGAAATTACAAAAAATTGAGTTCTTTTGCATAAAACCAAAGTACATATCGAGAATAAAATATAAAAATCCAAATTACTAAAAATTGAGTTCTTTTTGTAAAACAAAAGTAGGGATCCAAAATAAAATATCAATTTCGAAATTACAAAAAATTGAGTTCTTTTGCATAGAACAAAAGTACATATCGAGAATAAAATATAAATTTCAAAATTATGAAATATTGAGTTTCTTTTTTGTAAAACAAAACTACGAATGAAAAATAATATATCAATTTCGAAATTATTAAAAATTGAATTCTTTTTGTAAAACAAAAGTACGGATCGAAAATAAAATGTAAATATCCAAATTACTATAAATTGAGTTCTCTTGGTAAAACAAAAGAGGGGATCCAAAATAAAATATCAATTTCGAAATTACAAAAAATTGAGTTCTTTTGCATAAAACCAATGTACATATCGAGAATAAAATATAAAAATCCAAATTACTAAAAATTGAGTTCTTTTTGTAAAACAAAAGTAGGGATCCAAAATAAAATATCAATTTCGAAATTACCAAAATTGAGTTCTTTTGCATAGAACAAAAGTACGTATCGAGAATAAAATATAAATTTCAAAATTATGAAATATTGAGTTTCTTTTTGTAAAACAAAACTACGAATGAAAAATAATATATCAATTTCGAAATTATTAAAAATTGAATTCTTTTTGTAAAACAAAAGTACTGGATCGAAAATAAAATATAAATATCCAAATTACTAAAATTGAGTTATTTTTGTAAAACAAAAGTAGGGATCCAAAATAAAATATCAATTTCGAAATTACAAAAGTTGAGTTCTTTTGCATAGAACAAAAGTACATATCGAGAATAAAATATAAATTTCAAAATTATGAATTATTGAGTTTCTTTTTGTAAAACAAAACTACGAATGAAAAATAATATATCAATTTCGAAATTATTAAAAATTGAATTCTTTTTGTAAAACAAAAGTACGGATCGAAAATAAAATATAAATATCCAAATTACTATAAATTGAGTTCTCTTTGTAAAATAAAAGTACGAATCCAAAATAAAATATAAATTTCGAAATTACAAAAATTGAGTTCTTTTGCATAAAACCAAAGTACATATCGAGAATAAAATATAAATATCCAACTTACTAAAATTTGAGTTCTTTTTGTAAAACAAAAGTAGGGATCCAAAATAAAATATCAATTTCGAAATTACAAAAAGTTGAGTTCTTTTGCATAGAACAAAAGTACATATCGAGAATAAAATATAAATTTCAAAATTATGAATTATTGAGTTTCTTTTTGTAAAACAAAACTACGAATGAAAAATAATATATCAATTTCGAAATTATTAAAAATTGAATTCTTTTTGTAAAACAAAAGTACGGATCGAAAATAAAATATAAAAATCCAAATTACTAAAAATTGAGTTCTTTTTGTAAAACAAAAGTAGGGATCCAAAATAAAATATCAATTTCGAAATTACAAAAATTGTGTTCTTTTGCATAGAACAAAAGTACGTATCGAGAATAAAATATAAATTTCACAATTATGAAATATTGAGTTTCTTTTTTGTAAAACAAAAGTACGAATGAAAAATAATATATCAATTTCGAAATTATTAAAAATTGAATTCTTTTTGTAAAACAAAAGTACGGATCGAAAATAAAATATAAATATCCAAATTACTATAAATTGAGTTCTCTTGGTAAAACAAAAGAGGGGATCCAAAATAAAATATCAATTTCGAAATTACAAAAAATTGAGTTCTTTTGCATAAAACCAATGTCCATATCGAGAATAAAATATAAAAATCCAAATTACTAAAAATTGAGTTCTTTTGTAAAACAAAAGTAGGGATCCAAAATAAAATATCAATTTCGAAATTACAAAAATTGTGTTCTTTGCATAGAACAAAAGTACGTGATCGAGAATAAAATATAAATTTAAAAATTATGAAATATTGAGTTTCTTTTTGTAAAACAAAACTACGAATGAAAAATAATATATCAATTTCGAAATTATTAAAATTGAATTCTTTTGTAAAACAAAAGTACTGGATCGAAAATAAAATGTAAATATCCAAATTACTATAAATTGAGTTCTCTTGGTAAAACAAAGAGGGGATCCAAAATAAAATATAAATTTCGAAATTACAAAAAATTGAGTTCTTTTGCATAAAACCAATGTACATATCGAGAATAAAATATAAAAATCCAAATTACTAAAAATTGAGTTTTTTTGTAAAACAAAGGTAGGGATCCAAAATAAAATATCAATTTCGAAATTACAAAAATTGAGTTCTTTTGCATAGAACAAAAGTACGTATCGAGAATAAAATATAAATTTCAAAATTATGAAATATTGAGTTTCTTTTTGTAAAACAAAACTACGAATGAAAAATAATATATCAATTTCGAAATTATTAAAAATTGAATTCTTTTGTAAAACAAAAGTACTGGATCGAAAATAAAATATAAATATCCAAATTACTAAAAATTGAGTTATTTTTGTAAAACAAAAGTAGGGATCCAAAATAAAATATCAATTTCGAAATTACAAAAAGTTGAGTTCTTTTGCATAGAACAAAAGTACATATCGAGAATAAAATATAAATTTCAAAATTATGAATTATTGAGTTTCTTTTTGTAAAACAAAACTACGAATGAAAAATAATATATCAATTTCGAAATTATTAAAATTGAATTCTTTTTGTAAAACAAAAGTACGGATCGAAAATAAAATATAAATATCCAAATTACTATAAATTGAGTTCTCTTTGTAAAATAAAAGTACGAATCCAAAATAAAATATAAATTTCGAAATTACAAAAAATTGAGTTCTTTTGCATAAAACCAAAGTACATATCGAGAATAAAATATAAATATCCAACTTACTAAAATTTGAGTTCTTTTGTAAAACAAAAGTAGGGATCCAAAATAAAATATCAATTTCGAAATTACAAAAGTTGAGTTCTTTTGCATAGAACAAAAGTACATATCGAGAATAAAATATAAATTTCAAAATTATGAATTATTGAGTTTCTTTTTGTAAAACAAAACTACGAATGAAAAATAATATATCAATTTCGAAATTATTAAAAATTGAATTCTTTTTGTAAAACAAAAGTACGGATCGAAAATAAAATATAAAAATCCAAATTACTAAAAATTGAGTTCTTTTTGTAAAACAAAAGTAGGGATCCAAAATAAAATATCAATTTCGAAATTACAAAAATTGTGTTCTTTTGCATAGAACAAAAGTACGTGATCGAGAATAAAATATAAATTTCACAATTATGAAATATTGAGTTTCTTTTTGTAAAACAAAAGTACGAATGAAAAATAATATATCAATTTCGAAATTATTAAAAATTGAATTCTTTTGTAAAACAAAAGTACTGGATCGAAAATAAAATATAAATATCCAAATTACTATAAATTGAGTTCTCTTGGTAAAACAAAAGAGGGATCCAAAATAAAATATCAATTTCGAAATTACAAAAATTGAGTTCTTTTGCATAAAACCAATGTCCATATCGAGAATAAAATATAAAAATCCAAATTACTAAAAATTGAGTTCTTTTGTAAAACAAAAGTAGGGATCCAAAATAAAATATCAATTTCGAAATTACAAAAATTGTGTTCTTTTGCATAGAACAAAAGTACGTATCGAGAATAAAATATAAATTTCAAAATTATGAAATATTGAGTTTCTTTTTGTAAAACAAAACTACGAATGAAAAATAATATATCAATTTCGAAATTATTAAAAATTGAATTCTTTTGTAAAACAAAAGTACGGATCGAAAATAAAATATAAATATCCAAATTACTATAAATTGAGTTCTCTTGGTAAAACAAAAGAGGGGATCCAAAATAAAATATAAATTTCGAAATTACAAAAAATTGAGTTCTTTTGCATAAAACCAATGTACATATCGAGAATAAAATATAAAAATCCAAATTACTAAAAATTGAGTTCTTTTTGTAAAACAAAAGTAGGGATCCAAAATAAAATATCAATTTCGAAATTACTAAAAATTGAGTTCTTTTGCATAGAACAAAAGTACATGATCGAGAATAAAATATAAATTTCAAAATTATGAAATATTGAGTTTCTTTTGTAAAACAAAACTACGAATGAAAAATAATATATCAATTTCGAAATTATTAAAAATTGAATTCTTTTTGTAAAACAAAAGTACGGATCGAAAATAAAATATAAATATCCAAATTACTAAAATTGAGTTATTTTTGTAAAACAAAAGTAGGGATCCAAAATAAAATATCAATTTCGAAATTACAAAAGTTGAGTTCTTTTGCATAGAACAAAAGTACATATCGAGAATAAAATATAAATTTCAAAATTATGAATTATTGAGTTTCTTTTGTAAAACAAAACTACGAATGAAAAATAATATATCAATTTCGAAATTATTAAAAATTGAATTCTTTTTGTAAAACAAAAGTACTGGATCGAAAATAAAATATAAATATCCAAATTACTATAAATTGAGTTCTCTTTGTAAAATAAAAGTACGGATCCAAAATAAAATATAAATTTCGAAATTACAAAAATTGAGTTCTTTTGCATAAAACCAAAGTACATATCGAGAATAAAATATAAATATCCAACTTACTAAAATTTGAGTTCTTTTTGTAAAACAAAAGTAGGGATCCAAAATAAAATATCAATTTCGAAATTACAAAAGTTGAGTTCTTTTGCATAGAACAAAAGTACATATCGAGAATAAAATATAAATTTCAAAATTATGAATTATTGAGTTTCTTTTTGTAAAACAAAACTACGAATGAAAAATAATATATCAATTTCGAAATTATTAAAAATTGAAATCTTTTTGTAAAACAAAAGTACGGATCGAAAATAAAATATAAATATCCAAATTACTAAAAATTGAGTTCTTTTTGTAAAATAAAAGTACGGATCCAAAATAAAATATAAATTTCGAAATTACAAAAAATTGAGTTCTTTTGCATAAAACCAAAGTATATATCGAGAATAAAATATAAATATCCAACTTACTAAAATTTGAGTTCTTTTTGTAAAACAAAAGTAGGGATCCAAAATAAAATATCAATTTCGAAATTACAAAAAATTGAGTTCTTTTGCATAAAACCAATGTACATATCGAGAATAAAATATAAAAATCCAAATTACTAAAAATTGAGTTCTTTTGTAAAACAAAAGTAGGGATCCAAAATAAAATATCAATTTCGAAATTACAAAAATTGTGTTCTTTTGCATAGAACAAAAGTACGTATCGAGAATAAAATATAAATTTCAAAATTATGAAATATTGAGTTTCTTTTGTAAAACAAAACTACGAATGAAAAATAATATATCAATTTCGAAATTATTAAAAATTGAATTCTTTTTGTAAAACAAAAGTACGGATCGAAAATAAAATATAAATATCCAAATTACTATAAATTGAGTTCTCTTGGTAAAACAAAAGAGGGGATCCAAAATAAAATATCAATTTCGAAATTACAAAAAATTGAGTTCTTTTGCATAAAACCAATGTACATATCGAGAATAAAATATAAAAATCCAAATTACTAAAAATTGAGTTCTTTTGTAAAACAAAAGTAGGGATCCAAAATAAAATATCAATTTCGAAATTACAAAAATTGAGTTCTTTTGCATAGAACAAAAGTACGTGATCGAGAATAAAATATAAATTTCAAAATTATGAAATATTGAGTTTCTTTTTGTAAAACAAAACTACGAATGAAAAATAATATATCAATTTCGAAATTATTAAAAATTGAATTCTTTTTGTAAAACAAAAGTACTGGATCGAAAATAAAATATAAATATCCAAATTACTAAAAATTGAGTTATTTTTGTAAAACAAAAGTAGGGATCCAAAATAAAATATCAATTTCGAAATTACAAAAGTTGAGTTCTTTTGCATAGAACAAAAGTACATATCGAGAATAAAATATAAATTTCAAAATTATGAATTATTGAGTTTCTTTTTGTAAAACAAAACTACGAATGAAAAATAATATATCAATTTCGAAATTATTAAAAATTGAATTCTTTTTGTAAAACAAAAGTACGGATCGAAAATAAAATATAAATATCCAAATTACTATAAATTGAGTTCTCTTTGTAAAATAAAAGTACGGATCCAAAATAAAATATAAATTTCGAAATTACAAAAAATTGAGTTCTTTTGCATAAAACCAAAGTACATATCGAGAATAAAATATAAATATCCAACTTACTAAAATTTGAGTTCTTTTTGTAAAACAAAAGTAGGGATCCAAAATAAAATATCAATTTCGAAATTACAAAAGTTGAGTTCTTTTGCATAGAACAAAAGTACATATCGAGAATAAAATATAAATTTCAAAATTATGAATTATTGAGTTTCTTTTTGTAAAACAAAACTACGAATGAAAAATAATATATCAATTTCGAAATTATTAAAAATTGAATTCTTTTGTAAAACAAAAGTACTGGATCGAAAATAAAATATAAATATCCAAATTACTATAAATTGAGTTCTCTTTGTAAAATAAAAGTACGGATCCAAAATAAAATATAAATTTCGAAATTACAAAAAATTGAGTTCTTTTGCATAAAACCAAAGTACATATCGAGAATAAAATATAAATATCCAACTTACTAAAATTTGAGTTCTTTTTGTAAAACAAAAGTAGGGATCCAAAATAAAATATCAATTTCGAAATTACAAAAATTGAGTTCTTTTGCATAAAACCAATGTACATATCGAGAATAAAATATAAAAATCCAAATTACTAAAAATTGAGTTCTTTTTGTAAAACAAAAGTAGGGATCCAAAATAAAATATCAATTTCGAAATTACAAAAATTGTGTTCTTTTGCATAGAACAAAAGTACGTGATCGAGAATAAAATATAAATTTCAAAATTATGAAATATTGAGTTTCTTTTTGTAAAACAAAACTACGAATGAAAAATAATATATCAATTTCGAAATTATTAAAAATTGAATTCTTTTGTAAAACAAAAGTACGGATCGAAAATAAAATATAAAAATCCAAATTACTAAAAATTGAGTTCTTTTTGTAAAACAAAAGTAGGGATCCAAAATAAAATATCAATTTCGAAATTACAAAAATTGTGTTCTTTTGCATAGAACAAAAGTACGTATCGAGAATAAAATATAAATTTCAAAATTATGAAATATTGAGTTTCTTTTTGTAAAACAAAAGCTACGAATGAAAAATAATATATCAATTTCGAAATTATTAAAAATTGAATTCTTTTGTAAAACAAAAGTACGGATCGAAAATAAAATATAAATATCCAAATTACTATAAATTGAGTTCTCTTGGTAAAACAAAAGAGGGGATCCAAAATAAAATATCAATTTCGAAATTACAAAAATTGAGTTCTTTTGCATAAAACCAATGTACATATCGAGAATAAAATATAAAAATCCAAATTACTAAAAATTGAGTTCTTTTTGTAAAACAAAAGTAGGGATCCAAAATAAAATATCAATTTCGAAATTACAAAAATTGTGTTCTTTTGCATAGAACAAAAGTACGTATCGAGAATAAAATATAAATTTCAAAATTATGAAATATTGAGTTTCTTTTTGTAAAACAAAACTACGAATGAAAAATAATATATCAATTTCGAAATTATTAAAAATTGAATTCTTTTTGTAAAACAAAAGTACTGGATCGAAAATAAAATATAAATATCCAAATTACTATAAATTGAGTTCTCTTGGTAAAACAAAAGAGGGATCCAAAATAAAATATCAATTTCGAAATTACAAAAATTGAGTTCTTTTGCATAAAACCAATGTACATATCGAGAATAAAATATAAAAATCCAAATTACTAAAAATTGAGTTCTTTTGTAAAACAAAAGTAGGGATCCAAAATAAAATATCAATTTCGAAATTACAAAAATTGAGTTCTTTGCATAGAACAAAAGTACGTGATCGAGAATAAAATATAAATTTCAAAATTATGAAATATTGAGTTTCTTTTTGTAAAACAAAACTACGAATGAAAAATAATATATCAATTTCGAAATTATTAAAAATTGAATTCTTTTGTAAAACAAAAGTACGGATCGAAAATAAAATATAAATATCCAAATTACTAAAAATTGAGTTATTTTTGTAAAACAAAAGTAGGGATCCAAAATAAAATATCAATTTCGAAATTACAAAAGTTGAGTTCTTTTGCATAGAACAAAAGTACATATCGAGAATAAAATATAAATTTCAAAATTATGAATTATTGAGTTTCTTTTTGTAAAACAAAACTACGAATGAAAAATAATATATCAATTTCGAAATTATTAAAAATTGAATTCTTTTTGTAAAACAAAAGTACGGATCGAAAATAAAATATAAATATCCAAATTACTATAAATTGAGTTCTCTTTGTAAAATAAAAGTACGGATCCAAAATAAAATATAAATTTCGAAATTACAAAAAATTGAGTTCTTTTGCATAAAACCAAAGTACATATCGAGAATAAAATATAAATATCCAACTTACTAAAATTTGAGTTCTTTTGTAAAACAAAAGTAGGGATCCAAAATAAAATATCAATTTCGAAATTACAAAAATTGAGTTCTTTTGCATAAAACCAATGTACATATCGAGAATAAAATATAAAAATCCAAATTACTAAAAATTGAGTTCTTTTTGTAAAACAAAAGTAGGGATCCAAAATAAAATATCAATTTCGAAATTACAAAAATTGTGTTCTTTTGCATAGAACAAAAGTACGTGATCGAGAATAAAATATAAATTTCAAAATTATGAAATATTGAGTTTCTTTTTGTAAAACAAAACTACGAATGAAAAATAATATATCAATTTCGAAATTATTAAAAATTGAATTCTTTTGTAAAACAAAAGTACGGATCGAAAATAAAATATAAATATCCAAATTACTATAAATTGAGTTCTCTTGGTAAAACAAAAGAGGGGATCCAAAATAAAATATCAATTTCGAAATTACAAAAAATTGAGTTCTTTTGCATAAAACCAATGTACATATCGAGAATAAAATATAAAAATCCAAATTACTAAAAATTGAGTTCTTTTGTAAAACAAAAGTAGGGATCCAAAATAAAATATCAATTTCGAAATTACAAAAATTGTGTTCTTTTGCATAGAACAAAAGTACGTATCGAGAATAAAATATAAATTTCAAAATTATGAAATATTGAGTTTCTTTTTGTAAAACAAAACTACGAATGAAAAATAATATATCAATTTCGAAATTATTAAAAATTGAATTCTTTTTGTAAAACAAAAGTACTGGATCGAAAATAAAATATAAATATCCAAATTACTAAAAATTGAGTTATTTTTGTAAAACAAAAGTAGGGATCCAAAATAAAATATCAATTTCGAAATTACAAAAAGTTGAGTTCTTTTGCATAGAACAAAAGTACATATCGAGAATAAAATATAAATTTCAAAATTATGAATTATTGAGTTTCTTTTGTAAAACAAAACTACGAATGAAAAATAATATATCAATTTCGAAATTATTAAAAATTGAATTCTTTTGTAAAACAAAAGTACGGATCGAAAATAAAATATAAATATCCAAATTACTATAAATTGAGTTCTCTTTGTAAAATAAAAGTACGGATCCAAAATAAAATATAAATTTCGAAATTACAAAAAATTGAGTTCTTTTGCATAAAACCAAAGTACATATCGAGAATAAAATATAAATATCCAACTTACTAAAATTTGAGTTCTTTTTGTAAAACAAAAGTAGGGATCCAAAATAAAATATCAATTTCGAAATTACAAAAATTGAGTTCTTTTGCATAAAACCAATGTACATATCGAGAATAAAATATAAAAATCCAAATTACTAAAAATTGAGTTCTTTTTGTAAAACAAAAGTAGGGATCCAAAATAAAATATCAATTTCGAAATTACAAAAATTGTGTTCTTTTGCATAGAACAAAAGTACGTATCGAGAATAAAATATAAATTTCAAAATTATGAAATATTGAGTTTCTTTTTGTAAAACAAAACTACGAATGAAAAATAATATATCAATTTCGAAATTATTAAAAATTGAATTCTTTTTGTAAAACAAAAGTACGGATCGAAAATAAAATATAAATATCCAAATTACTATAAATTGAGTTCTCTTGGTAAAACAAAAGAGGGGATCCAAAATAAAATATCAATTTCGAAATTACAAAAATTGAGTTCTTTTGCATAAAACCAATGTACATATCGAGAATAAAATATAAAAATCCAAATTACTAAAAATTGAGTTCTTTTGTAAAACAAAAGTAGGGATCCAAAATAAAATATCAATTTCGAAATTACAAAATTGTGTTCTTTTGCATAGAACAAAAGTACGTATCGAGAATAAAATATAAATTTCAAAATTATGAAATATTGAGTTTCTTTTTGTAAAACAAAACTACTGAATGAAAAATAATATATCAATTTCGAAATTATTAAAAATTGAATTCTTTTTGTAAAACAAAAGTACTGGATCGAAAATAAAATATAAATATCCAAATTACTATAAATTGAGTTCTCTTGGTAAAACAAAAGAGGGGATCCAAAATAAAATATCAATTTCGAAATTACAAAAATTGAGTTCTTTTGCATAAAACCAATGTACATATCGAGAATAAAATATAAAAATCCAAATTACTAAAAATTGAGTTCTTTTGTAAAACAAAAGTAGGGATCCAAAATAAAATATCAATTTCGAAATTACAAAAATTGAGTTCTTTTGCATAGAACAAAAGTACGTATCGAGAATAAAATATAAATTTCAAAATTATGAAATATTGAGTTTCTTTTTGTAAAACAAAACTACGAATGAAAAATAATATATCAATTTCGAAATTATTAAAAATTGAATTCTTTTGTAAAACAAAAGTACGGATCGAAAATAAAATATAAATATCCAAATTACTAAAAATTGAGTTATTTTTGTAAAACAAAAGTAGGGATCCAAAATAAAATATCAATTTCGAAATTACAAAAGTTGAGTTCTTTTGCATAGAACAAAAGTACATATCGAGAATAAAATATAAATTTCAAAATTATGAATTATTGAGTTTCTTTTTGTAAAACAAAACTACGAATGAAAAATAATATATCAATTTCGAAATTATTAAAAATTGAATTCTTTTGCATAAAACAAAAGTACATGATCGAAAATAAAATATAAATATCCAAATTACTAAAAATTGAGTTCTTTTTGTAAAACAAAAGTAGGGATCCAAAATAAAATATCAATTTCGAAATTACAAAAAGTTGAGTTCTTTTGCATAGAACAAAAGTACATATCGAGAATAAAATATAAATTTCAAAATTATGAATTATTGAGTTCTTTTTGTAAAACAAAACTACGAATGAAAAATAATATATCAATTTCGAAATTATTAAAAATTGAATTCTTTTTGTAAAACAAAAGTACGGATCGAAAATAAAATATAAATATCCAAATTACTATAAATTGAGTTCTCTTTGTAAAATAAAAGTACGGATCCAAAATAAAATATAAATTTCGAAATTACAAAAAATTGAGTTCTTTTGCATAAAACCAAAGTACATATCGAGAAATAAAATATAAATATCCAACTTACTAAAATTTGAGTTCTTTTTGTAAAACAAAAGTAGGGATCCAAAATAAAATATCAATTTCGAAATTACAAAAAATTGAGTTCTTTTGCATAAAACCAATGTACATATCGAGAATAAAATATAAAAATCCAAATTACTAAAAATTGAGTTCTTTTTGTAAAACAAAAGTAGGGATCCAAAATAAAATATCAATTTCGAAATTACAAAAATTGTGTTCTTTTGCATAGAACAAAAGTACGTATCGAGAATAAAATATAAATTTCAAAATTATGAAATATTGAGTTTCTTTTTGTAAAACAAAACTACGAATGAAAAATAATATATCAATTTCGAAATTATTAAAAATTGAATTCTTTTTGTAAAACAAAAGTACGGATCGAAAATAAAATATAAATATCCAAATTACTATAAATTGAGTTCTCTTGGTAAAACAAAAGAGGGATCCAAAATAAAATATCAATTTCGAAATTACAAAAAATTGAGTTCTTTTGCATAAAACCAATGTACATATCGAGAATAAAATATAAAAATCCAAATTACTAAAATTGAGTTCTTTTGTAAAACAAAAGTAGGGATCCAAAATAAAATATCAATTTCGAAATTACAAAAATTGAGTTCTTTTGCATAGAACAAAAGTACGTATCGAGAATAAAATATAAATTTCAAAATTATGAAATATTGAGTTTCTTTTTGTAAAACAAAACTACGAATGAAAAATAATATATCAATTTCGAAATTATTAAAAATTGAATTCTTTTGTAAAACAAAAGTACTGGATCGAAAATAAAATATAAATATCCAAATTACTAAAAATTGAGTTATTTTTGTAAAACAAAAGTAGGGATCCAAAATAAAATATCAATTTCGAAATTACAAAAGTTGAGTTCTTTTGCATAGAACAAAAGTACATATCGAGAATAAAATATAAATTTCAAAATTATGAATTATTGAGTTTCTTTTTGTAAAACAAAACTACGAATGAAAAATAATATATCAATTTCGAAATTATTAAAAATTGAAATCTTTTTGTAAAACAAAAGTACGGATCGAAAATAAAATATAAATATCCAAATTACTATAAATTGAGTTCTCTTTGTAAAATAAAAGTACGGATCCAAAATAAAATATAAATTTCGAAATTACAAAAAATTGAGTTCTTTTGCATAAAACCAAAGTACATATCGAGAATAAAATATAAATATCCAACTTACTAAAATTTGAGTTCTTTTTGTAAAACAAAAGTAGGGATCCAAAATAAAATATCAATTTCGAAATTACAAAAATTGAGTTCTTTTGCATAAAACCAATGTACATATCGAGAATAAAATATAAAAATCCAAATTACTAAAAATTGAGTTCTTTTGTAAAACAAAAGTAGGGATCCAAAATAAAATATCAATTTCGAAATTACAAAAATTGTGTTCTTTTGCATAGAACAAAAGTACGTGATCGAGAATAAAATATAAATTTCAAAATTATGAAATATTGAGTTTCTTTTTGTAAAACAAAACTACGAATGAAAAATAATATATCAATTTCGAAATTATTAAAAATTGAATTCTTTTTGTAAAACAAAAGTACGGATCGAAAATAAAATATAAAAATCCAAATTACTAAAAATTGAGTTCTTTTTGTAAAACAAAAGTAGGGATCCAAAATAAAATATCAATTTCGAAATTACAAAAAATTGTGTTCTTTTGCATAGAACAAAAGTACGTATCGAGAATAAAATATAAATTTCACAATTATGAAATATTGAGTTTCTTTTTTGTAAAACAAAAGTACGAATGAAAAATAATATATCAATTTCGAAATTATTAAAAATTGAATTCTTTTTGTAAAACAAAAGTACGGATCGAAAATAAAATATAAATATCCAAATTATTATAAATTGAGTTCTCTTGGTAAAACAAAAGAGGGATCCAAAATAAAATATCAATTTCGAAATTACAAAAAATTGAGTTCTTTTGCATAAAACCAATGTACATATCGAGAATAAAATATAAAAATCCAAATTACTAAAAATTGAGTTCTTTTTGTAAAACAAAAGTAGGGATCCAAAATAAAATATCAATTTCGAAATTACAAAAATTGTGTTCTTTTGCATAGAACAAAAGTACGTATCGAGAATAAAATATAAATTTCAAAATTATGAAATATTGAGTTTCTTTTTTGTAAAACAAAACTACGAATGAAAAATAATATATCAATTTCGAAATTATTAAAAATTGAATTCTTTTTGTAAAACAAAAGTACGGATCGAAAATAAAATATAAATATCCAAATTACTATAAATTGTGTTCTCTTGGTAAAACAAAAGAGGGATCCAAAATAAAATATCAATTTCGAAATTACAAAAAATTGAGTTCTTTTGCATAAAACCAATGTACATATCGAGAATAAAATATAAAAATCCAAATTACTAAAAATTGAGTTCTTTTGTAAAACAAAAGTAGGGATCCAAAATAAAATATCAATTTCGAAATTACAAAAATTGTGTTCTTTTGCATAGAACAAAAGTACATGATCGAGAATAAAATATAAATTTCAAAATTATGAAATATTGAGTTTCTTTTTGTAAAACAAAACTACGAATGAAAAATAATATATCAATTTCGAAATTATTAAAAATTGAATTCTTTTTGTAAAACAAAAGTACGGATCGAAAATAAAATATAAATATCCAAATTACTATAAATTGAGTTCTCTTGGTAAAACAAAAGAGGGGATCCAAAATAAAATATCAATTTCGAAATTACAAAAATTGAGTTCTTTTGCATAAAACCAATGTACATATCGAGAATAAAATATAAAAATCCAAATTACTAAAAATTGAGTTCTTTTGTAAAACAAAAGTAGGGATCCAAAATAAAATATCAATTTCGAAATTACAAAAATTGTGTTCTTTTGCATAGAACAAAAGTACGTATCGAGAATAAAATATAAATTTCAAAATTATGAAATATTGAGTTTCTTTTTGTAAAACAAAACTACGAATGAAAAATAATATATCAATTTCGAAATTATTAAAAATTGAATTCTTTTGTAAAACAAAAGTACGGATCGAAAATAAAATATAAATATCCAAATTACTATAAATTGAGTTCTCTTTGTAAAACAAAAGTAGGGATCCAAAATAAAATATCAATTTCGAAATTACAAAAAATTGAGTTCTTTTGCATAAAACCAATGTACATATCGAGAATAAAATATAAAAATCCAAATTACTGAAATATTGAGTTCTTTTTGTAAAACAAAAGTAGGGATGCAAAATAAAATATCAATTTCGAAATTACTAAAAATTGAGTTCTTTTGCATAGAACAAAAGTACGTGATCGAGAATAAAATATAAATTTCAAAATTATGATAATATTGAGTTTCTTTTTGTAAAACAAAACTAGCGAATGAAAAATAATATATCAATTTCGAAATTATTAAAAATTGAATTCTTTTGCATAAAACCAAAGTACATGATCGAAAATAAAATATAAATATCCAAATTACTAAAAATTGAGTTCTTTTTGTAAAACAAAAGTAGGGATCCAAAATAAAATATCAATTTCGAAATTACAAAAAGTTGAGTTCTTTTGCATAGAACAAAAGTACATATCGAGAATAAAATATAAATTTCAAAATTATGAATTATTGAGTTTCTTTTTGTAAAACAAAACTACGAATGAAAAATAATATATCAATTTCGAAATTATTAAAAATTGAAATCTTTTTGTAAAACAAAAGTACGGATCGAAAATAAAATATAAATATCCAAATTACTATAAATTGAGTTCTCTTTGTAAAATAAAAGTACGGATCCAAAATAAAATATAAATTTCGAAATTACAAAAAATTGAGTTCTTTTGCATAAAACCAAAGTACATATCGAGAATAAAATATAAATATCCAACTTACTAAAATTTGAGTTCTTTTTGTAAAACAAAAGTAGGGATCCAAAATAAAATATCAATTTCGAAATTACAAAAAGTTGAGTTCTTTTGCATAGAACAAAAGTACATATCGAGAATAAAATATAAATTTCAAAATTATGAATTATTGAGTTTCTTTTTGTAAAACAAAACTACGAATGAAAAATAATATATCAATTTCGAAATTATTAAAAATTGAAATCTTTTGTAAAACAAAAGTACGGATCGAAAATAAAATATAAATATCCAAATTACTATAAATTGAGTTCTCTTTGTAAAATAAAAGTACGGATCCAAAAGAAAATATAAATTTCGAAATTACAAAAAATTGAGTTCTTTTGCATAAAACCAAAGTACATATCGAGAATAAAATATAAATATCCAACTTACTAAAATTTGAGTTCTTTTGTAAAACAAAAGTAGGGATCCAAAATAAAATATCAATTTCGAAATTACAAAAAATTGAGTTCTTTTGCATAAAACCAATGTACATATCGAGAATAAAATATAAAAATCCAAATTACTAAAAATTGAGTTCTTTTTGTAAAACAAAAGTAGGGATCCAAAATAAAATATCAATTTCGAAATTACAAAAATTGTGTTCTTTTGCATAGAACAAAAGTACGTATCGAGAATAAAATATAAATTTCAAAATTATGAAATATTGAGTTTCTTTTTGTAAAACAAAACTACGAATGAAAAATAATATATCAATTTCGAAATTATTAAAAATTGAATTCTTTTTGTAAAACAAAAGTACGGATCGAAAATAAAATATAAAAATCCAAATTACTAAAAATTGAGTTCTTTTGTAAAACAAAAGTAGGGATCCAAAATAAAATATCAATTTCGAAATTACAAAAATTGTGTTCTTTTGCATAGAACAAAAGTACGTATCGAGAATAAAATATAAATTTCACAATTATGAAATATTGAGTTTCTTTTTGTAAAACAAAAGTACGAATGAAAAATAATATATCAATTTCGAAATTATTAAAAATTGAATTCTTTTTGTAAAACAAAAGTACGGATCGAAAATAAAATATAAATATCCAAATTACTATAAATTGAGTTCTCTTGGTAAAACAAAAGAGGGATCCAAAATAAAATATCAATTTCGAAATTACAAAAAATTGAGTTCTTTTGCATAAAACCAATGTACATATCGAGAATAAAATATAAAAATCCAAATTACTAAAAATTGAGTTCTTTTGTAAAACAAAAGTAGGGATCCAAAATAAAATATCAATTTCGAAATTACAAAAATTGAGTTCTTTTGCATAGAACAAAAGTACATATCGAGAATAAAATATAAATTTCAAAATTATGAAATATTGAGTTTCTTTTTGTAAAACAAAACTACGAATGAAAAATAATATATCAATTTCGAAATTATTAAAAATTGAAATCTTTTTGTAAAACAAAAGTACGGATCGAAAATAAAATATAAATATCCAAATTACTATAAATTGAGTTCTCTTTGTAAAATAAAAGTACGGATCCAAAAGAAAATATAAATTTCGAAATTACAAAAAATTGAGTTCTTTTGCATAAAACCAAAGTACATATCGAGAATAAAATATAAATATCCAACTTACTAAAATTTGAGTTCTTTTTGTAAAACAAAAGTAGGGATCCAAAATAAAATATCAATTTCGAAATTACAAAAAGTTGAGTTCTTTTGCATAGAACAAAAGTACATATCGAGAATAAAATATAAATTTCAAAATTATGAATTATTGAGTTTCTTTTTGTAAAACAAAACTACGAATGAAAAATAATATATCAATTTCGAAATTATTAAAAATTGAAATCTTTTGTAAAACAAAAGTACGGATCGAAAATAAAATATAAATATCCAAATTACTATAAATTGAGTTCTCTTTGTAAAATAAAAGTACGGATCCAAAAGAAAATATAAATTTCGAAATTACAAAAAATTGAGTTCTTTTGCATAAAACCAAAGTACATATCGAGAATAAAATATAAAAATCCAAATTACTAAAAATTGAGTTCTTTTTGTAAAACAAAAGTAGGGATCCAAAATAAAATATCAATTTCGAAATTACAAAAAATTGAGTTCTTTTGCATAAAACCAATGTACATATCGAGAATAAAATATAAAAATCCAAATTACTAAAAATTGAGTTCTTTTTGTAAAACAAAAGTAGGGATCCAAAATAAAATATCAATTTCGAAATTACAAAAAATTGTGTTCTTTTGCATAGAACAAAAGTACGTATCGAGAATAAAATATAAATTTCAAAATTATGAAATATTGAGTTTCTTTTTGTAAAACAAAACTACGAATGAAAAATAATATATCAATTTCGAAATTATTAAAAATTGAATTCTTTTGTAAAACAAAAGTACGGATCGAAAATAAAATATAAAAATCCAAATTACTAAAAATTGAGTTCTTTTTGTAAAACAAAAGTAGGGATCCAAAATAAAATATCAATTTCGAAATTACAAAAAATTGTGTTCTTTTGCATAGAACAAAAGTACGTATCGAGAATAAAATATAAATTTCACAATTATGAAATATTGAGTTTCTTTTTGTAAAACAAAAGTACGAATGAAAAATAATATATCAATTTCGAAATTATTAAAAATTGAATTCTTTTTGTAAAACAAAAGTACGGATCGAAAATAAAATATAAATATCCAAATTACTATAAATTGAGTTCTCTTGGTAAAACAAAAGAGGGATCCAAAATAAAATATCAATTTCGAAATTACAAAAATTGAGTTCTTTTGCATAAAACCAATGTACATATCGAGAATAAAATATAAAAATCCAAATTACTAAAAATTGAGTTCTTTTGTAAAACAAAAGTAGGGATCCAAAATAAAATATCAATTTCGAAATTACAAAAAATTGTGTTCTTTTGCATAGAACAAAAGTACGTATCGAGAATAAAATATAAATTTCAAAATTATGAAATATTGAGTTTCTTTTTTGTAAAACAAAACTACGAATGAAAAATAATATATCAATTTCGAAATTATTAAAAATTGAATTCTTTTTGTAAAACAAAAGTACGGATCGAAAATAAAATGTAAATATCCAAATTACTATAAATTGAGTTCTCTTGGTAAAACAAAAGAGGGGATCCAAAATAAAATATCAATTTCGAAATTACAAAAAATTGAGTTCTTTTGCATAAAACCAATGTACATATCGAGAATAAAATATAAAAATCCAAATTACTAAAAATTGAGTTTTTTTGTAAAACAAAAGTAGGGATCCAAAATAAAATATCAATTTCGAAATTACCAAAAATTGAGTTCTTTTGCATAGAACAAAAGTACGTATCGAGAATAAAATATAAATTTCAAAATTATGAAATATTGAGTTTCTTTTTTGTAAAACAAAACTGCGAATGAAAAATAATATATCAATTTCGAAATTATTAAAAATTGAATTCTTTTTGTAAAACAAAAGTACGGATCGAAAATAAAATATAAATATCCAAATTACTAAAAATTGAGTTATTTTTGTAAAACAAAAGTAGGGATCCAAAATAAAATATCAATTTCGAAATTACAAAAAGTTGAGTTCTTTTGCATAGAACAAAAGTACATATCGAGAATAAAATATAAATTTCAAAATTATGAATTATTGAGTTTCTTTTTGTAAAACAAAACTACGAATGAAAAATAATATATCAATTTCGAAATTATTAAAAATTGAAATCTTTTTGTAAAACAAAAGTACTGGATCGAAAATAAAATATAAATATCCAAATTACTATAAATTGAGTTCTCTTTGTAAAATAAAAGTACGGATCCAAAATAAAATATAAATTTCGAAATTACAAAAAATTGAGTTCTTTTGCATAAAACCAAAGTACATATCGAGAATAAAATATAAATATCCAACTTACTAAAATTTGAGTTCTTTTTGTAAAACAAAAGTAGGGATCCAAAATAAAATATCAATTTCGAAATTACAAAAATTGAGTTCTTTTGCATAGAACAAAAGTACATATCGAGAATAAAATATAAATTTCAAAATTACTGAAATATTGAGTTTCTTTTTGTAAAACAAAACTACGAATCAAAAATAATATATCAATTTCGAAATTATTAAAAATTGAATTCTTTTGCATAAAACCAAAGTACATGATCGAAAATAAAATATAAATATCCAAATTACTATAAATTGAGTTCTTTTGTAAAACAAAAGTAGGGATCCAAAATAAAATATCAATTTCGAAATTACAAAAATTGAGTTCTTTTGCATAGAACAAAAGTACGTATCGAGAATAAAATATAAATTTCAAAATTATGAAATATTGAGTTTCTTTTGTAAAACAAAACTACGAATGAAAAATAATATATCAATTTCGAAATTATTAAAATTGAATTCTTTTGTAAAACAAAAGTACGGATCGAAAATAAAATATAAATATCAAATTACTATAAATTGAGTTCTCTTTGTAAAATAAAAGTACGGATCAAAATAAAATATAAATTTCGAAATTACAAAAATTGAGTTCTTTTGCATAAAACCAAAGTACATATCGAGAATAAAATATAAATATCCAAATTACTAAAAATTGAGTTCTTTTGTAAAACAAAAGTAGGGATCCAAAATAAAATATCAATTTCGAAATTACAAAAAGTTGAGTTCTTTTGCATAGAACAAAAGTACATATCGAGAATAAAATATAAATTTCAAAATTATGAAATATTGAGTTTCTTTTTGTAAAACAAAACTACTGAATGAAAAATAATATATCAATTTCGAAATTATTAAAAATTGAATTCTTTTGTAAAACAAAAGTACGGATCGAAAATAAAATATAAATGTCCAAATTACTATAAATTGAGTTCTCTTTGTAAAACAAAAGTAGGGATCCAAAATAAAATATCAATTTCGAAATTACAAAAAATTGAGTTCTTTTGCATAAAACCAAAGTACATATCGAGAATAAAATATAAATATCCAAATTACTAAAATTTGAGTTCTTTTTGTAAAACAAAAGTAGGGATCCAAAATAAAATATCAATTTCGAAATTACTAAAAATTGAGTTCTTTTGCATAAAACAAAAGTACATGATCGAGAATAAAATATAAATATCCAAATTACTAAAAATTGAGTTCTCTTTGTAAAACAAAAGTAGGGATCCAAAATAAAATATCAATTTCGAAATTACAAAAAATTGAGTTCTTTTGCATAAAACCAAAGTACATATCGAGAATAAAATATAAATATCCAAATTACTAAAAATTGAGTTCTTTTGTA
>CM059261.1:7540820-7628802 GCA_030347555.1 Lablab purpureus | reverse complement strand
ACTACATCCAGTTGGTGATCTGTAACTCCAACAGATCTTAATCACTATCAAAATTGAAGTCTTTACACCTTTTCTAAAGACTTAAAAGAAACTTCAAAGATCCTATTCTAAACTCTATAGAACATATCTTAACACCCTGACTCACACTGAGTCAATGTGATCACCCCGATCATAGTTAACTGGGTTCGCAAACCCACTAAGAAATCTCTACCCAGAGATCAAAAGAATACAATGAAAAGTAAAAACAAGATTCTTCTTGAAAAGCTAAAACTGTGAACAAATTCTGCAGATAACTCTTGCTCTGATCTTTTGCAACTTTGTAAGTATTCTCTCGTATTCTTTCGCACTCAGATACGTCCTTGAGAGTTGTATATATAGGCAAAGAAAAGAGCTTTGGGTCGTGCTCTGTTGAGAGGCTCAAAAACACGTTCTGCTGTTTTATGCATAATCAGGGAACCTGGAACGAAATAGTCGACTGAAGCAGCAAAGCAGTTAGCTATTTTCATTAAACTCATATTCCTGGTACATTAATGAAACTAGTCGACTGATATAACAGATTTAGTAAACTAATTGATGATTAACATAAACAGCAGGCTATTATATCACAATTAGCTAACTGTAAAAAGATAATCTAACATCTTATCACAACCATAATCATTCATCAAAGTTCCAGAATATTCTTAAACATCATCAAATCCAAAATCATCAACAAACTCCCCCTATTTGATGATGTCAACCTGCAAAACTTGTAGAAACACAAAGAGAATAGATGGAAGATTATCTCCCCCTTTGACATTAACAAATAGCAGATATAAGCAGAAAAATATGTGTATCAGTAATATTACAGACCCAATTGTTCAAATTGCAGAAGCATAATATCAAAAATAAAAGCAGAAAAAATAAAAATCATGTTTCATCATCATCTTCCTCATCATCATCATCATCATCTTCAGCATCATCCTCTTCCATTGCAGCAGAGTTTGGTGCATAGGAGCCATCCAAGCTTTCCACTGTAACTTGAAGTTCAGCAAGTTGTTGTTGGATAAGCTCAATCTCATAGTTTATATTTGTAAACCTGGCTACCATAGTCTCATGTGTATTTCGCTGCATAGAAGTAAGCACATTTAGTCTAGAAATTAACATGCATTCAAATTCAGACATAGGAACTCCCTGATATGCAAGAGGTGTTGAATATGGGACCATTTGGTATGCAGAGTAGTCTTGCTGGTTCCCTGATGAAGTGCCATCATTAATGGTTGATCTTGGTGCAGAAGAAGAGGATCCAGCTTCAAATATCCACTCATCATTGACCTTTGACATACCCATAATCTAACAGCAGGCTATTATATCACAATTAGCTAACTATAAAAAGATAATCTAACATCTTATCACAATCATAATCATTCATCAAAGTTCCAGAATATTCTTAAACATCATCAAATCCAAAATCATCAACATTACCCATATTGACAACATCTTTCTTAAGTGTGACATTTTTTTGAAATGTCGTATGAAGTTGTATGCAATATGTCTAATGCAGTAGACATGCACAAAATTATTTTCTATCCACTCACTTCCACATCTACAGTATGCACTTCGCATGGCTTCGTGGCGGTTTGATATGAGGCACAACCCTTCTTGTGGTCTAACATACATGCGTAGGTTTTTAAGGAAAAAAACCAAGCATCACTAGTTTCACCTTCTACAACAGCAAAAGCAATTGGAATTATGTTGTTTCTGCCGTCTTGTGCAACTGCAACCAACAAAGTCCCTTTGTACTTGACGTAAAGAAAGGTTTCGTCTACTTGAACAATTGACTTGCAGTGATGAAATCCATCAATGCATGATTTGAAAGACTAGAACTCTCTTGAAGAAATTGTGGTTCTGATCTAGTTCCTCACCTTGGTATGCAAGTTGACTGTTTAACTTGTACACGAATCCAGGAAGAAACATTTGCCCATCTTGCAACAAAGAAGGCAACTTCTTATATGATTCTTCCCAGTTGCCAAAAATTGTTTCAATTGCCTTTTGTTTGCCAACCACCCCTTTTTATAGGTTATCGTATAACCCATTATTGATTTGATGTGGCCAATGATGGTGGAGATGGGTGTTGAAGGATCAGCCTCAACAATTTCATGAATTTTTTGTGAAATTATTGCATATCCCAACTCGTTGTGATCTTGGAAAATGAGAGACGAAACAAAAGTATGGTTCGCTTCTAACTTCATTATTTCCCAGTATTGTTGTTTGGTGCGCAAAATTGCACGACATCTCCAGTTGTAGTCCGCATGAACACATTGCAGAAACCAACCTAGTTAGGTTTGAAAGTTTTACCTTGTAAGTGTAATGATTTAGGATGTGATACCAGTTTATGGCATCTTGCACTTGTTCTTTTGTTGTGAAACGTTGGCCAAGAAAAGAGTGTTTCGGGTGGATAAACAAGAGTTTCCCTGTCTAGGACATGGCCAAACTCTATGTCTTGTTCTTGTATGTGAGTTGGGAAATCAAGAAAATGTTGTGGTGGGTTATATGGTATGTTTTGGTGTAATGTGGGAATATGTGATGTTGTTGGTGGTTGTTGATCTTCTTCGTCATCTTGTTGTTGACTACGAATTTTGTCTTCGTCCTCACTAAAAGGATCAAAAACTTCTTGTGGAAAGCCAACAATGGCATGTTCTTGAATAGGTTCTTCTTGGGTTGGTTATGATTTGTTAAGGTTGACGTCAGGGCTACTTAAAAGTTGAGTGAAGGAAAGAATGTTATTTTCCCAATTCACATCTTCAGTACAGTTGGTTGATCAAGAGAAATGTGGCGGTAGAGATTGGGTAGGGTCGGGTGAGAAATGTGGCAGTAGGAATTGGGTAGGGTCGGGTGAAAAATGTGGTGGTAGGGATTGGGTAGAAGATGAAAATGAGACAAATAATTCCACACCTGATTGAAGAACATTTGCATCGTGAATGTTGAATATTGCATCCACGTCTTCATCATCCATCAATTCAACAACAGTGTAATTGTTGAGACCAGGCCCAAGTCTTATAGGGTAGCAAAAATGTATTGATGCTACCCTTTCGTTTGTGTTTCTGCCCAATTTTTTGTGGATGAGTCTCTTGATCCTTTCTAGAGTTACACCTCGCCTTAAGGTCACCATTTATGGTGATGGTGAGTTGAAGGTGATCCCCTCAAGAAGACAATTGTTGATGGAACCATCAAAGTAAACAACAACATAGATGGAACCCATTTTTTGGAAGTGAGGAAGGAAGAATGAAGAAAATAACAAAGTACCAAGGAAAGCAAGGAAAGAAAGGGAGAATGTGAATGCAAATAAGAAAGAAAGTGTGTTGTGTAATGAAGTAAAGTCTATTTATAGTGGAAAGGTGCCAAGGAATGCAATGGTGAGGTGAGTCAGCAACAATTAATGCTTCTGACGCACCACCCACCACATCAAGGATCACATGTGATGCACTCTTCCCCACTTTTGCACCAAGCTTTCTCTCCTCCTAACCAACCATCAATGCTTTTGATGCACCCACCCACTAAGTCAAGGATCACATGTCATGCACTCTTCCCCACCTTTGCACCAAGCTTTCTCTCCTCCCAACCAACCATTAATGCTTCTGACACACCCACCCACCAAGTCAAGGGTCACATGTCATGCACTCTTCCCCACCTTTACACCAAGCTTTCTCTCCTCCCAACCACCCATCAATGCTTCTGACGCACCCACCCGCCAAGTCAAGGGTCACATGTCATGCACTCTTCCCCACCTATGCACCAAGCTTTCTCTCCTCCCAACCAACCATCAATTCTTCTGACGCACCCACCTACCAAGTCAAGGGTTACATTTCATTCACTCTTCCCTACCTCCCCACCTCTGCACCAAGCTTTCTCTCCTCCCAACCAACCATCAATGCTTCTGATGCATCCACCCACCAAGTCAAGGGTCACATGGCATGCACTCTTCCCCATCTCTGCACCAAGCTTTCTCTTCTCCCGACCAACCATCAATGCTTCTAATGCACCCACCCACCAAGTCAAGGGTCATATGTCATGCACTCTTTTCCACTTCTGTACTTTCACCAACTTTCCAACCCACTTTGGTTGAGAATCCAATGTAGTTCGTCTATATATTACATGCTTGTTTTCAGAACTACTATACTTTAGTTAAGAAATATATCTAACCTCTCACTCTCATTTTCATTTTTTATTTTGACATGGCTAACTCAATTGTCTTAGAAGACTTTTCAAGTTCTTACTTAGTTGTTGTGTTCTCAAATGGAGACATAGTCCAAAACCATGAGGGTGCAAGCTTCCAATGTTCGTTTCCTAAATTCTTTAGGATCCCTTATCATTGCACCTTGACTTATCTACATCAAATAATATGTCGTGTTTTGAACATTCCTGAGAATACAGAATTCAACAAGTTGTACTACCGAAAGCCACATATCACTAGTGAGTGTTCAACTATTTTGTATGAAGCTATTTTATTACTAATAGATGATGATGTAGCAAACGTGATCGATTGGAAATCTAACTTTCCTATCGATACCATAATTGAATTTTATGCTATGTTTATGAGGTCTGCAAAAGAAACTATCATGCTTTTAAACCCATCATCAGCTGCCTCTTCGTCAAACCCTAAACCTATCACTACTAGTAAAGTTATCATATGTTTTGGCTGTATTGTGCAGCGTGCCACGATTATGGATCACCCAATCAACACCAAGAACACCTCAACAAAATGGTGTAGTTGAAAGGAAAAATAGATCTTTGGAAGAACTTGCAAGAACTTGCAAGAACTATGTTGAATGAAAATAATTTACTTAAATATTTTTGGGCTAATGTCGTAAGCACCGCTTGTTATGTTTTAAATAGAGTTTTAATAAGACCTATTTTGAAATTAACACCTTATGAGCTTTTCAAAGGAAGAAAACCAAATATTTCTCATTTTAGAATTTTTGGATGCAAATATTTTGTTTTGAATAATGGAAAAGATAGCCTTGGGAAATTTGATGCTAAATCCGATGAAGCTACATTTTTAGGTTATTCTTTGCATAGTAAAGCATATAGAGTTTTTAATAAAAGGACTTTAAATGTTGAAGAATCTATACATGTTGTCTTTGATGAATATCTAGACCTTGAGGAAACCCCTCTTGAGTCAAAAAGAATTTTTGTAGATGATGAAGGAGAATATCAAGAAGAAACTCCTTTAGAAAAAGTTGTTGAAGAAATCAAATTGGATGAGAATCCTCCTTAAAATGAAAGTCTACCAAGAGAATGGAGACCACCAAAAGAAGTATCTTTGGAAAATGTCACTGGAGATATCTCAAAAGGTGTAAGAACAAGGAGGAACATGAATAATTTCTGTATGAATGTTGCTTTTTGTTGATGATTTTGGATTTGATGATGTTTAAGGATATTCTGGAACTTTGATGAATGATTATAATTGTGATAAGATGTTGGATTATCTTTTTATAGTTAGGTAATTGAAATATAATAGCCTGTTGTTTATGTTAATCATCATTTAGTCTACTAATTCTATTATGTTAGTCGACTAATATCATTAATGTATCAGGTATTTGGTTTTTAATGAAAATAGCTAACTGTTCTGTTGTTTAGTCAACTATTTCGTTCCAGGATCTCTTTTATGCAGAAAACAGCAGAACGCGTTTTGAGCCTCTCAACAGAGCACGACCCAAAGCTCTTCTCTTTGCCTATAAATACAACTCTCAAGCATGATACAAAGTGCAAAAGAATACGAGAGAATACATACAGAGTTGCAAAAGATCAGAGCAAGAAAAGTCTGCAGAATCTGTTTACAATTTCAGTTTTTCAAGAGAATTTTGTTTTTACTTTTCATTGTATTCTTTTGATCTCTGGGTAGAGATTTCTTAGTGGATTTGCGAACCCAGTTATCTGTGATCGGGGTGATCACATTGACTTAGTGTGAGTCAGGGTTTTAAGATCAGTTCTATAGAGTTTAGAATAGGATCTTTGTGTTTCTTTTAGTCTTTAGAAAAGGTTTTTGTAAAGACTTCATATTTGTTAGTGATTAAGATCTGTTAGAGTTACAGATCACCAACTGGATGTAGTTCTTGATTAAAGAACGAACCAGTATAACCATTGGTGTTTTTCTTTCTGATCCTTCATCATCTCTTAATTACTGTATGTTGAACTAACCTACTAATTCACTATAATTAGTCAACTATTTTGCTGTAAATTGCATCAGTAAATTTCAGAAATTCAATAGTTTCAAAAGAAATCCATATATCAATTCAAACCCCCCTTCTTGATATATTTCCGCATCTAACACTTTTGTTTCACATATTGAACCAAAGACCGTAGAAGAAGCTTTGACGGATGATCATTGGTGTATAGCAATGCAAGAAGAGCTAAATCAGTTTGAAAGAAATCAGGTATGTGATTTAATTCCTAAAACTAACTAAATGCAGGTTATTGGCACCAGATGGGTTTTTAGAAATAAGCTTGATGAAGATGGAAATATCACCAAGAACAAAGCAAGGCTGGTTGCAAAAGGTTATAAACAAGAAGAAGGCATAGACTATGATGAAACCTATGCTCCCGTAGCAAGACTTGAAGCTATTCGTTTGTTACTAACATATGCCTCCATTATGGGATTCAAATTGTTTCAAATGGATGTAAAAAGTGCTTTCCTAAACGAATACATCAAGGAAGAAGTCTATGTAGAACAACCTCCAGGCTTTGAAGATTTCAAAAATCCAAATCATGTTTATAAGTTGAAGAAAGCCTTGTATGGACTCAAACAAGCTCTAAGATCTTGGTATGAAAGGTTAAGTAATTTCTTACTTGAAAATAGTTTTAGAAGAGGTAAAGTTGATTCTACTCTTTTTATTAAGAAATCAAAGAAACATATTCTTATTGTTCAAGTTTATGTTGATGATATCATATTTGGATCAACTAATGATGATCTTTGCCAAGAGTTTGCAAGTAATATGCAGGGAGAGTTTGAAATGTCCATGATGGGAGAATTAAATTTCTTTCTTGGTTTGCAAATCAAAAAATTGAAGAAAGGCATATTTATATGTCAAACAAAGTATTGAAATGAAATCTTAAAAGAAGTTTGAGATGGAAAGTTCCAAGGAAGGTGCAACTCCCATGGCTACATCTTGTTATCTGGATCAAGATTTAAGTGGTAAGGCAGTAGATTAAACAAGGTATTGAGGTATGATCGGATCATTACTTTATCTTACTGCTAGTAGACCTGATATTATGCAAAGTGTGTGTGTTTGTGCTAGGTTTCAATCCAACCCTAGAGAATCACACCTAAAGGCTGTTAAGAGAATCCTTAAGTACCTTAGAGGAACAAAAACCTTTGGTTTATGGTACCTTTCAGGAGCCTCACCTAGTATTATAGGTTTTTCTGAATCAGATTATGGTGGCTGTAGAGTTGATAGGAAGAGTACTAGTGGTACATGTCATCTTTTAGGATGTTCTCTAGTTTCATGGCATTCTAAGAAATAGGCTAGTGTTTCTCTTTCAACCACAGAGTCTGCGTATATAGCAACAAGTAGTTGTTGTGCTCAAATACTGTGGATGAAGCAGCAATTAGAAGACTTTGATATCTTTCTAGATCATATCCCTCTTAAGTGTGATAACATTAGTGCCATTAATTTGACTAGAAATCCTATCATGCATTCTAAGACAAAGCAAATAGAAATTAGACATCATTTCATTAGAGATCATATAGCTAAAGGAGATTGCATTATAGAATACATAGATACATAATCGATTAAGTTCATAACATAATCGATTAAATCGCTGGGGAGCAATTTAATCGATTAAGGAATGCACATAATTGATTAAATTTATGGGTTTTTTGTTTTCTGGAAAATTTTGCACGCAAATAATCGATTATGTTCTTCACATAATCGATTAAATGCGACGTTCTGCGTTTTTCTGCACACTGGTTTTTTAACGTTGAGCCTCCAAATCACGTGGTTTTCAGTACAAATGGCTATATGCGAATCCTAACAGCTATTTTCACATTAAACCAATGAATTGTGATCAGAATCTTTGCCTATAAATACCTAGATTGAGAATTAAGGTGCTACTTTCACTCTCTCTCACTCTTACTGATATTCTGCTGGTTTAATCACTGTTGTGCGAATTTTTAGTGCTGTTTTTGTGTTAGCCTTCGTGTTTGTTCTTCTTTTGTCAATTACCTACTCACATGGCTGATCAAAGAAGAAGAAAGATGCCCTCAAGAAGGAGAGGCACAGCTCCCATGACTGCTCAAGAAGAAACTAGACCACCAACTCTTGCTGGGTGGATTTCTGATGAAGACCTGCAGATTGCTTATGTTAATCATTGGAAAGACAGGAAGATTCTCACTCCCAAATTTTTGTCTTGTCAATTTTTTAGAACTCATGGTTTTTCATTTCAGGAATTATTAGTTGCAAGTGGCTTGCAAACTTTTGTAGAGCTTGAAGGTGCTTACTATCCAGATTTGGTAAGAGTTTTCTATATGAATTTAACATTAAGAACAACAAATCCAAGTACCAAGGTGAAAAGTGTCCGCATACACCTTGATGAAGACGTGTGGAACAATATTGCTGGTCTATCCACACAAGGAGGAGTCAACATCACATATGGTTTTGAAGATTTCAACAAGCTGGTGGAATTCCGCAAATTTTGCAAAGACCCCAATCTACAAGTGGAGAACTTGTATAAAGTCGGTAACATAAAATTAAATGAGCGTATGTTACATTATATTATTATCTGGATAATTGTTGCTAGGGGCACTAATCATGCTCAACTTACTAAGGAAGACATTCTTTTGATGTATGGTTTCTTTAATAATGTTAGTATTGATTGGCCTGCAATAATTTTAGATAATATGTTTAAAGCCACTAGGCTATTATCTTTTGCTTTACCCTATGCTGTGTTTATATCCAAGATTTTAGAATATAAAGGTGTGGATCTTACAGGAGAAAACAAGCAGATTTTGCTAAGCAATAGCAAAATTGGAAAGAATGTTCTAAGGCACATGGGCCTTATTGAACAAGGGAGCATGTTCAGGCAAAGAGATGACGATGCTGCAATGGATGAAGATGAAGAACCACCACCTCAGCCTCAACCTGGCTCAATGGAAGCAAACATAGTTTCCAGGATGGACAGCATGATGAGTCTTCAACTAACTCATTATGAAGACATTTGCTCTAAGCTCTCAAGGATGAACAGAAGAGTCTACAGAGTAGAAAGAAAGCTGGAGATTGAAGATGTCTCTCCAGAAGAAGACAATACTGGATCTTCCAGAGGAAAACAACCAGCACAAGATGATGAGGAAGAAGAAGAAGATGCAGGGGATAGTGAAGATACAGAATAGGCTACAAGTTCACTAATTCCCTTAGCTCAATTTCTTTTTTAGCTGCTATATTTATTTTTTTCTCTCCATATTTTCTGTGTAATTAATTGCTTCTGCTGTATTAATCTCTTGATATGTAATCTTTTTGAAAATGATAAAAATAAAGGGGGAGAAAAATAATTGTTTTGATTGATAATATGTCTATATATCTAGCTTTTAAGAAAATTAAAGTTTCAGGGGGAGTGTTAGGAAATATTTCAAATAATTGCCCAGTATATCTTAAACATTTAAGAGCAAAGTTTAAGGGAGAGTTTTCAGAAATTATTTCCATACATTATATTCCTTGAAATTTAAAATTCAAAATTCAAATTGAAAATTAAATGCTATATGGCTGCCTATTTTTACAAAAAAAAAATCAATCTTTCATAATTTTGAAATTTATATTTTATTTTCGATCCATACTTTTGTTTTACAAACAAAAACTCAATTTTTCATAATTTGGAAATTTAAATTTTATTTTCAATCCGTACTTTTGTTTTACAAAAAAAAACTCAATTTTTCGTAATTTCGAAATTCATATTTCATTCTCGATCCGTACTTTTGTTTTACAAAAAAATTCATTTTTTTATAATTTGGAAATTTGTATTTTATTTTTTATTCATACTTTTTGATTTATAAAAAAAAAGACAATTTTTCATAATTTGGAAATTTATATTTTATTCTCGATCCGTACTTTTGTTTTTAAAAAATAACTCAATTTTTTGTAATTTGGAAATTCAAATTTTCTTTTCGATCCGTACTTCTGTTTTAAACAAAAGAAATCAATTTTTCGTAATTTGAAAATTTAAATTTATTTTCGATTCGTAATTTTGTTTTACAAAAAAAAATTCAATTTTTCATAATTTGGAAATTTATATTTTATTCTCCATATGTACTTTTGTTTTACGCAAAAAAACTCAATTTTTGTAATCTCGAAATTTACATTTTATTTTCGATCCCTACTTTTGTTCTACGAAAAAAAACTGAATTTTTCATAATTTGGATATTTATATTTTATTCTCGATCCGTACTTTTGTTTTACACAAAAAAACTCAATTTTTCGTAATTTGGAAATTCAAATTCTATTTTCGATCTGTACTTTTGTTTTACACAAAAAACTCAATTTTTCGTAATTTCAAAATTTAAATTTTATTTTCGATCCGTACTTTTGTTTTACAAAAAAAATTCAAATTTTCATAATTTGGAAATTTATATGTTATTCTCGATACATACTTTTGTTTTACGCAAAAAAACTTTATTTTTCATAATTAGGAAATTCAAATTTGATTTACGATCCGTACTTTTGTTTTACAAAAATAACTCAATTTTTCGTAATTTGGAAATTTACGTTTTATTCTCGATCCGTACTTTTGTTTTAGAAAAAAAATTCAATTTTTTATACTTTGGAAATTTATATTTTATTTTCGATGCATACTATGGTTTTATAAAATAATCAATTTTTCAAAATTTCGAAGTTTATATTTTATTCTCCATCTGTACTTTTCTTTTAAACAAAAAAACTATATTCTTTCTAAGTTTGAAATTTAAATTTTATTTTTGATCCGTACTTTTGTTTTACAAGAAAAAATCAATTTTTCATAATTTTGAAATTTATATTTTATTTTCGATCCGTACTTTTGTTTTGCACAAAAAAACTATATTTTTCTTAACTTCGAAATTTAAATTTTATTTTCGATCCCTACTTTTATTTTACAAAAAAAATCAATCTTTCATAATTTTGAAATTTATATTTTATTTTCGATCCATACTTTTGTTTTACAAACAAAAACTCAATTTTTCATAATTTCGAAATTTATATTTTATTTTCAATTCGTACTTTTGTTTTACAAAAAAAGAACTCAATTTTTCGTGATTTCGAAATTTATATTTCATTCTCGATCCGTAGTTTTGTTTTACAAATAAATTCATTTTTTTATAATTTGGAAATTTATATTTTATTTTTGATTCATACTTTTTGATTTAGAAAAAAAAGACAATTTTTCATAATTTGGAAATTCATATTTTATTCTCGATCCGTACTTTTGTTTTTAAAAAATAACTCAATTTTTTGTAATTTGGCAATTCAAATTTTCTTTTCGATCTGTACTTTTGTTTTACACAAAAGAAATCAATTTTTTGTAATTTGAAAATTTAAATTTATTTTCGATTCGTAATTTTGTTTTACAAAAAAAAAATTCAATTTTTCATAATTCGGAAATTTATATTTTATTCTCCATATGTACTTTTGTTTTACGCAAAAAAACTCAATTTTTGTAATCTCGAAATTTACATTTTATTTTCCATCCCTACTTTTGTTCTACAAAAAAAAACTGAATTTTTCATAATTTGGATATTTATATTTTATTCTCAATCCATACTTTTGTTTTACAAAAAAAAACTCAATTTTTCGTAATTTGGAAATTCAAATTCTATTTTCGATCTGTACTTTTGTTTTACACAAAAAACTCAATTTTTCGTAATTTCAAAATTTAAATTTTATTTTCGATCCGTACTTTTGTTTTACAAAAAAAATTCAATTTTTCATAATTTGGAAATTTAGATTTTATCCTCGATTCGTACTTTTGTTTTACAAAAAAAATTCAAATTTTCATAATTTGGAAATTTATATGTTATTCTCGATACATACTTTTGTTTTACAAAAAAATTCATTTTTCATAATTTGGAAATTTATATTTTATTTTTGATTCATACTTTTTGATTTATAAAAAATAGACAATTTTTCATAATTTGGAAACTCATATTTTATTCTCAATCCGTACTTTTGTTTTTAAAAAATAACTCAATTTTTTGTAATTTGGAAATTCAAATTTTCTTTTCGATCCGTACTTTTGTTTTACACAAAAGAAATCAATTTTTCATAATTTGAAAATTTAAATTTATTTTCGATTCGTAATTTTGTTTTACAAAAAAAAATTCAATTTTTCATAATTTTGAAATTTATATTTTATTCTCCATACGTAATTTTGTTTTATGAAAAAAAAAACTCAATTTTTGTAATCTCGAAATTTACATTTTATTTTCGATTCCTACTTTTGTTCTACGAAAAAAAACTGAATTTTTCATAATTTGGAAATTTATGTTTTATCTCGATCCGTGCCTTTGTTTTACACAAAAAAAAACTCAATTTTTCGTAACTTCGAAATTCAAATTTTATTTTCGATCCATACTGTTGTTTTACCCAAAAAAACTCAAAATATCGTAATTTTGAAATTTAAATTTTATTTTCGATCCGAACTTTTTCATTCCAAAAAATAAATTCAATTTTTTGTAAGTCGAAAATTTTTATTTTATTTCCAATCCGTACTTTTCTTTTACAAAAAATGAATTTTTCATAATTTGGGAATTTATATTTTATTCTCGATCCATACTTTTGTTTTACACACAAAAACTCAATTTTTTGTAACATTGAAATTCAAATTTTATTTTCGATCAGTACTTTTGTTTTACAAAAAAAATACTCCATTTTTCGTGATTTCGAAATTTATATTTCATTTTCGATCCGTACTTTTGTTTTACAAAAAAATTCATTTTTTTATAATTTGGAAATTTATATTTTATTTTTGATTCATACTTTTTGATTTATAAAAAAAAGACAATTTTTCATAATTTGGAAATTCATATTTTTGTTTTTAAAAAATAACTCAATTTTTTGTAATTTGGAAATTCAAATTTTCTTTTCGATCCGTACTTTTGTTTTACACAAAAGAAATGAATTTTTCATAATTTGAAAATTTAAATTTATTTTCGATTCGTAATTTTGTTTTACAAAAACAAATTCAATTTTTCATAATTTGGAAATTTATATTTTATTCTCCATATGTACTTTTGTTTTACGCAAAAAAACTCAATTTTTCTAATCTCGAAATTTACATTTTATTTTCGATCCCTACTTTTGTTCTACGAAAAAAAACTGAATTTTTCATAATTTGGATATTTATAGTTTATTCTCGATCCGTACTTTTGTTTTACACAAAAAAGCTCAATTTTTTGTAATTTGGAAATTCAACTTCTATTTTCGATCTGTACTTTTGTTTTACACAAAAAACTCAATTTTTCGTAATTTCAAAATTTAAATTTTATTTTCGATCCGTACTTTTGTTTCACAAAAAAAATCAATTTTTCATAATTTGAATATTTGTATTTTATTTTTGATCCGTACTTTTTTTCCAAAAAAAATCAATTTTTCATAATTTTGAAATTTATATTTTATTCTTGATTCGTACTTTTGTTTCAATTCGCAATTTTGTTTTACAAAAAAATATCAAATTTTCATAATTTTTAAATTTATATTTTATTTTTGATCCATACTTTTGTTTTACAAAAAAAACTCAATTTTTCATAATTTGGAAATTTATGTTTTATTCTCGATTCGTACTTTTGTTTTACAAAAAAAAATCAATTCTTTATAATTTGGAAATTTATATTTTATTTTCGAGGCATACTATTGTTGTATAAAAAAAAAAAATTTCATAATTTGGAAATTTATATTTTATTCTCGATCCGTACTTTTGTTTTACAATAAAAAATCAATTTTCATCATTTTAAAATTTATATTTATTTTCGATCCGTACTTTTTTTTTACAAAAAAAAATCAATTTTTCGTAATTTGGAAATTTATATTTTATTCTCGATCTGTACTTTTGTTTTAATAAAGAAAACTCAATTTTTCTTAATTTGGAAATTCAAATTTCATTTTCGATCCAGTCTTTTGTTTTACAAAAAATATCAATTTTCATCATTTGGAAATTTATATTTTATTTTTTATCTGTACTTTTGTTTTACAAAAGAAATCAATTTTTCATAATTTGGAAATTTATATTTTATTCTCGATTTGTACTTTTGTTTTACAACAAAAAACTCAATTTTTCGTAATTTGGAAATTCAAATGTTATTTTCGATCCGTACTTTTGTTTTGCACAAAAAAAGTCAATTTTTCATAATTTAGAAATTCACATTTTATTTTTTATCCATACTTTTGTTTTACACAAAAAACTCAATTTTTCGTAATTTCAAAATTTATATTTTATTTTCAATCCGTACTTTGGTTTTACAAAAAAGTCAATTTTTCATAATTTGGAAATTCAAATTTTCTTTTCGATCCGTACTTTTGTTTTACACAAAAAAACTCAATTTTTTGTAATTTCGAAATTTATATTTTATTTTGAGTCCCTACTTTTGTTTTAAAAAAAAACTCAATTTTTCATAATTTGGATATTTATATTTGATTCTCGATCCGTACTTTTGTTTTATACAAAAGAAATCAAAATTTCATAATTGGAAAATTTAAATTTTATTTTCGATCCGTACTTTTGTTTTAAAAAAAACAATTTTTCATAATTTGGGAAATTTATATTTTATTTTCGATTTGTACTTTTGTTTAACGTAAAAAAACTCAATTTTTCGTAATTTCGAAATTTATATTTTATTGTCAATCGGTACTTTTGTTTTACGCAAAAAAATTCAGTTTTTCGTAATTTCGGAATTTATATTTGATTTTGGGTCAGTACTTTTGTATTACAAAAAACAGAATTTTTCATACTTTGGAAATTTATTTTTTATTCTCGATCCATACTTTTGTTTTACACAAAAAAACTCATTTTTTCGTAATTTCGAAATTTAAATTTTATTTTTCGATCTGTACTTTTGTTTCACAAAAAAAATCTATTTTTTATAATTTGGAAAATTATATTTTGTTTACGATCCGTACTTTTTTTTAAAAAAAATTTCAATTTTTCGCAATTTAGAAATTCAAATTTTATTTTCGATTCTACTTTTGTTTTACACAAAAAAACTCAATATTTCTAAATTTATATTTTATTCTTGATCCCTAATTTTGTTTTACAAAACAAAATCCCATTTTCCTAACTCAGAAAATTATATTTTATTTTCGATTCGTACTTTTGTTTTAAAAAAAAACGCAATTTTTAATAACTTGAAATTTATATTTTATTCTCGATCTGTACTTTTGTTTTACACAAAAAAAACTTGATTTTTTGTAATTTCGAAATTTATATTTTATTTTCGATCCCTACATTTGTTTTACAAAAAAAAACTCAATTTTTCTTAATTTGGATATTTATATTTTATTCTCGATCCGTACTTTTGTTTTACACAAAAAAACTCAATTTTTCGTAATTTGGAAATTCAATTTCTATTTTCGATCTGTACTTTGGTTTAACACAAAAAACTCAATTTTTCGTAATTTCAAAATTTAAATTTTATTTTCGATCCATACTTCTGTTTTACAATAGAAAATCAATTTTCATCATTTGGATATTTATATTTCATTTTCGATTTGTACTTTTGTTTTACAAAAAAAATCAATTTTTCATCATTTGGAAATTTATATTGTATTCTCGATCCGTACTTTTGTTTTACATAAAAAAAACTCAATTTTTCGTATTTTCGATCCGTACTTTTGTTTTACAAAAAAAATCAATTTTTCATAATTTTGAAATTTATAGTTATTTCGATCCGTACTTTTGTTTGACAAAAAAGAACTCAATTTTTCATAATTTGGAAATTGAAATTTAATTTTCGATTCGTAATTTGGTTTTACAAAAAAAATCAATTTTCATCATTTGGAAAACTATATTTTATTCTCGATCCGTACTTTTGTTTTACAAAAAAAATCAATTTTTCATAATTTGGAAATTTATATTTTATTCTCGATTTGTACTATTGTTTTACAAAAAAAACTCAATTTTTCGTAATTTGGAAATTCAATTTTTTTTTATCCGTACTTTTGTTTTACATAAAAAACTCAATTTTTCATATTTTCGATCTGTAGTTTTGTTTTACAAAAAAAATCAATTTTTCATAATTTTTAAATTTATATTTATTTCGATTCGTACTTTTGTTTGACAAAAAAAAACTCAATTTTTCATAATTTGGAAATTTATATTTTATTCTCGATCCAAACTTTTGTTTTACAAAAAAAATCAATTTTTCATAATTTTGAAATTTATATTTTATTTTCGATCCATAATTTTTTTTACAAAGAAAAACTCAATTTTTCAAAATTTGGAAATTCAAATTTTATTTCCAATCCATACTTTAGTTTTACAAAAAAAAAACTCAATTTTTCGTAATTTGGAAATTGATGTTTTATTCTCGATCCGTACTTTTGTTTTCGAAAAAAAATCAATTTTTTATAATTTGGAAATTTATATTTTATTTTCGATGCATACTTTTGTTTTATAAAGAAAATCAATTTTTCATAATTTGAAAATTTATATTTTATTCTCTATCCGTACTTTTCGTTTACACAAAAAACCTCAATTTTTTGTAACTTCGAAATTCAAATTTTATTTTCGATCCCTACTTTTGTTTTACAAAAAAAAGCCAATTTTTTATAATTTTTAAATTATATTTTATTTTCGGCCGTACTTTTGTTTTGTACAAAAAAACTATATTTTTCATAACTTCCAAACTTAAATTTTATTTTCAATCTGTATTTTTGTTTTACAAAAAAAAATCAATTTTTCCTAATTTTCAAAATTTATATTATATTTTCGATCCGTACTTTTTTGTTTTACAAAAAAAACTCAATTTTTCGTAATATCGAAATTCAAATTTTATTTTCGATCAGTGCTTTTGTTTTACAAAAAGAAACTCAATATTTTGTAATTTGGAAATTTATATTTTATTCTTGATATGTACTTATGTATTACAAAAAAAATTCAACTTTTATAATTTGGAAATTTATATTTTATTTTCGATTCATACTTTTGTTTTATAAAAAAAAGTCAATTTTTCATAATTTCAAAATTTATATTTTATTCTCGATCCGTACTTTTTGTTCTACAAAAAAAAACTCAATTTTTCGTAATTTGGAAATTCAAATTTTCTTTTCCATCAGTACTTTTGTTTTACAAAAAAAATCAATTTTTCATTATTTGGAAATTTATATTTTATTCTCGATACGTACTTTTGTTTAACGAAAAGTCACAAATTTGGATATTTATATTTTATTTTCGTTCCGTACTTTTGTTTTCCACAAAAAAACTCAATTTTTCGTAATGTGGACATTCAAATTCTATTTTCAATCCGTACTTTTATTTTACACAAAAAAAACTCAATTTTTCGTAATTTGGAAATTCAAATTTTATTTTCTATCCGTACTTTTATTTTACACAAAAAAACACAATTTTTGGTAATTTGGAATTTCAAATTTTATTTTTGTTCCGTACTTTTGTTTTACACCAAAAAAAACTCAATTTTTCGTAATTTCAAAATTTAAATTTTCTTTCGATCCGTACTTTTGTTTTAAAAAAAAAATTCAATTTTTAATAATTTGGAAATTTATATTTTATTCTCGATTCGTACTTTTGTTTTACAAAAAAAAATTCAAATTTTCACAATTTGGAAATTTATATTTTATTCTCGATACGTACTTTTTTTTACGCAAAAAAACTCAGTTTTTCATAATTTGGAAATTCAAATTTTATTTACGATCCGTACTTTTGTTTTAGAAAAAAAATTCAATTTTTTATACTTTGGAAATTTATATTTTATTTTCGATGCATACTATTATTTTATAAAAAAAAGCAATTTTTCATAATTTGGAAGTTTATATTTTATTCTCGATCCGTGTAACGACCGAAGAAATCGCTACTTTTATCATATTTAGTATGCAAACGTAACTTGTATTAACTGATAATAAAACACATTATATATAAAATATGTATTTGTATTCAATACAAAAGGAAACCTCTACTAGTACAAAATTCTATTATAACTCAATTTTTTGTAATTTGGAAATTGAAATTTTCTTTTCGATCCGTACTTTTGTTTTACACAAAAGAAATCAATTTTTCATAATTTGAAAATTTAAATTTATTTTCGATTCGTAATTTGGTTTTACAACAAAAAAATCAATTTTTCATAATTTGGAAATTTATATTTTATTCTCCATATGTACTTTTGTTTTACGCAAAAAAACTCAATTTTTGTAATCTCGAAATTTACATTTTATTTTCGATCCCTACTTTTATTCTACGAAAAAAACTGAATTTTTCATAATTTGGATATTTATATTTTATTCTCGATCCGTACTTTTGGTTTACACAAAAAAAACTCAAATTTTCGTACTTTGGAAATTCAAATTTTATTTTCGATCTGTACTTTTGTTTTACACAAAAAACTCAATTTTTCCTAATTTCAAAATTTAAATTTTATATTTGACTTTTGTTTTACAAAAAAAATTCAATTTTTCATAATTTGAAAATTTATATTTTATTCTCGATTCGTACTTTTGTTTTACAAAAAAAATTCAAATTTTCATAATTTGGAAATTTATATTTTATTCTCGATACATACTTTTGTTTTACGCAAAAAAACTTAATTTTTCATAATTTGCAAATTCAAATTTTATTTACGATCCGTACTTTTGTTTTACAAAAATAACTCAATTTTTCGTAATTTGGAAATTTACGTTTTATTCTCGATCCGTACTTTTGTTTTAGAAAAAAAATTCAATTTTTTATACTTTGGAAATTTATATTTTATTTTCGATGCATACTGTGGGTTTATAAAAAAAATCAATTTTTCATAATTTTGAAGTTTATATTTTATTCTCCATCTGTACTTTTCTTTTAAACAAAAAAACTATATTCTTTGTTAGTTTGAAATTTAAATTTTATTTTCGATCCGTACTTTTGTTTTACAAAAAAAAATCAATTTTTCATAATTTTGAAATTTATATTTTATTTTCTATCCGTACTTTTGTTTTGCACAAAAAAACTATATTTTTCGTAACTCCGAAATTTAAATTTTATTTTCGATCCCTACTTTTGTTTTACAAAAAAAAATCAATCTTTTATAATTTTGAAATTTATATTTTATTTTCGATCCATACTTTTGTTTTACAAAAAAAAACTCAATTTTTCATAATTTGAAAATTTAAATTTTATTTTCAATCCATACTTTTGTTTTACAAAAAAAAAAGTGAATTTTTCGTAATTTCGAAATTTATATTTCATTCTCGATCCGTACTTTTGTTTTACAAAAAAATTCATTTTTTTATAATTTGGAAATTTATATTTTATTTTTGATTCATACTTTTTTATTTATAAAAAAAAGACAATTTTTCATAATTTGGAAATTCATATTTTATTCTGGATCTGTACTTTTGTTTTTAAAAAATAACTCAATTTTTTGTAATTTGGAAATTGAAATTTTCTTTTCGATCCATACTTTTGTTTTACACAAAAGAAATCAATTTTTCATAATTTGAAATTTTAAATTTATTTTCGATTCGTAATTTTGATTTACAAAAAAAAATTCAATTTTTCATAATTTGAAAATTTATATTTTATTCTCCATATGTACTTTTGTTTTACGCAAAAAAACTCAATTTTTGTAATCTCGAAATTTACATTTTATTTTCGATCCCTACTTTTGTTCTACGAAAAAAAACTGAATTTTTCATAATTTGGATATTTATATTTTATTCTCAATCCGTACTTTTGGTTTACACAAAAAAACTCAAATTTTCGTAATTTGGAAATTCAAATTTTATTTTCGATCTGTACTTTTGTTTTACACAAAAAACTCAATTTTTCCTAATTTCAAAATTTAAATTTTATTTTTGACTTTTGTTTTACAAAAAAAATTCAAATTTTCATAATTTGGAAATTTGTATTTTATTCTCGATACATACTTTTATTTTACGCAAAAAAACTTAATTTTTCATAATTTGGAAATTCAAATTTTATTTACGATCCGTACTTTTGTTTTACAAAAATAACTCAATTTTTTGTAATTTGGAAATTTACGTTTTATTCTCGATCCGTACTTTTGTTTTAGAAAAAAAATTCAATTTTTTATACTTTGGAAATTTATATTTTATTTTCGATGCATACTTGTGGGTTTATAAAAAAATCAATTTTTCATAATTTTGAAGTTTATATTTTATTCTCCATCCAGTACTTTTCTTTTAAACAAAAAACTATATTCTTTGTTAGTTTGAAATTTAAATTTTATTTTCGATCCGTACTTTTGTTTTACAAAAAAAAATCAATTTTTCATAATTTTGAAATTTATATTTTATTTTCGATCCGTACTTTTGTTTTGCACAAAAAAACTATATTTTTCGTAACTCCGAAATTTAAATTTTATTTTCGATCCCTACTTTTGTTTTACAAAAAAAAATCAATCTTTTATAATTTTGAAATTTATATTTTATTTTCGATCCATACTTTTGTTTTACAAACAAAAACTCAATTTTTCATAATTTGGAAATTTAAATTTTATTTTCAATCCATACTTTTGTTTTACAAAAAAAAACTGAATTTTTCGTAATTTCGAAATTTATATTTCATTCTCGATCCGTACTTTTGTTTTACAAAAAAATTCATTTTTTTATAATTTGGAAATTTATATTTTATTTTTGATTCATACTTTTTTATTTATAAAAAAAAGACAATTTTTCATAATTTGGAAATTCATATTTTATTCTGGATCTGTACTTTTGTTTTTAAAAAATAACTCAATTTTTTGTAATTTGGAAATTGAAATTTTCTTTTCGATCCGTACTTTTGTTTTACAAAAAAAAGCCAATTTTTTATAATTTGTAAATTATATTTTATTTTCGGCCGTACTTTTCTTTTGTACAAAAAAACTATATTTTTCGTAACTTCCAAATTTAAATTTTATTTTCGATCTATATTTTTGTTTTACAAAAAAAAATCAATTTTTCCTAATTTTCAAAATTTATATTTTATTTTCGATCCATACTTTTTTGTTTTACAAAAAAAAACTCAATTTTTCGTAATATCGAAATTCAAATTTTATTTTCGATCAGTGCTTTTGTTTTACAAAAAGAAACTCAATATTTTGTAATTTTGTAATTTGGAAATTTATATTTTATTCTTGATACATACTTTTGTATTACAAAAAAAATTCAGTTTTTATAATTTGGAAATTTATATTTTATTTTCGATTCATACTTTTGTTTTACAAAAAAAAGTCAAATTTTCATAATTTGAAAATTTATATTTTATTCTCGATCCGTACTTTTTTTTTACAAAAAAAACTCAATTTTTCGTAATTTGGAAATTCAAATTTTCTTTTCCATCCGTACTTTTGTTTTACACAAAAGAAATCAATTTTTCATAATTTGAAAATTTAAATTTTATTTTCGATTCGTACTTTGTTTTACAAAAAAAAATCAATTTTTCATTATTTGGAAATTTATATTTTATTCTCGATACGTACTTTTGTTTTACGAAAAGAAACAAATTTGGATATTTATATTTTATTTTCGATCCGTACTTTTGTTTTACACAAAAAAACTCAATTTTTCGTAATGTGGACATTCAAATTCTATTTTCAATCCGTACTTTTGTTTTACACAAAAAAAACTCAATTTTTCGTAATTTGGAAATTCAAATTTATTTTCGATCCGTACTTTTATATTACACAAAAAAACACAATTTTTGGTAATTTGGAATTTCAAATTTTATTTTTGTTTCGTACTTTTGTTTTACACAAAAAAACTCAATTTTTTGTAATTTCAAAATTTAAATTTTCTTTCGATCCGTACTTTTTTTTACAAAAAAAAAATTCAATTTTTAATAATTTGGAAATTTATATTTTATTCTCGATTTGTAGTTTTATTTTACAAAAAAAAATTCAAATTTTCACAATTTGGAAATTTATATTTTATTCTCGATACGTACTTTTTTTTACACAAAAAAACTCAGTTTTTCATAATTTGGAAATTCAAATTTTATTTACGATCCGTACTTTTGTTTTAGAAAAAAAATTCAATTTTTTATACTTTGGAAATTTATATTTTATTTTCGATGCATACTATTATTTTATAAAAAAAAGCATTTTTTCATAATTTGGAAGTTTATATTTTATTCTCGATCCGTGTAACGACTCAAGAAATTGCTACTTTTATCATATTTAGTATGCAAACGTAACTTGTATTAACTGATAATAAAACACATTATATATAAAATATGTATTTGTATTCAATACAAAAGGAAACCTCTACTAGTACAAAATTCTATTATAAAAAATAAAAACATATATAAATATATGCGTATAACTACTACTTCATCTTCCAATATAATCCTGGGACTCCGAAGCATCCCGCTCACCTATTAAGATATCTGCTCCCATGTAGCAAAAACACGATCATCGCAGGCCAAACAATCGGCAATTGTAGGGTAAGCTAATCATTCAAAAGTATAACAACACAAAATAATAACATCATGTAGTATTCATCATCATATCATTCTCATGCACATTCATCATAGAACATACTTAAATGTTTTGAAATTTAATGCATCTTTAATAATTGAAAAGTAACAACACAAATCATATTATCATGTAATACACATACTCACAATATTCTCATGCACATTCAACATGTCCTAAAAAGAAAACATCTTCCAGAAGACACGACTACTATGCCCGAACTCAGAGACTAACACCTGTGGGTCACATTGTGGTCGGCTACTGTACCGGCACAATAACACTCTGACCACCCTACCCACATGGTAGGACTACTGTCAACCCTACTCTGGCCCTGGCCTACCTCAATGTAGCCTCAGAGCAGGTCTTCAGCATCCCCCCATCGGCTCCTCACCACCTGGCATCTTAGTCTACGTGACTGGGACTACCAGTGGAACCTGGGATCTCGTTGAATCCGCTCTAGCATAGCTCACCACCTAAAATGCAAGTTGTATCTCCCGGGGTACCAAACATCTCATTAACACACATAAGTAGATTATGGGCACCAACCCCAGGCTCTACTCGACCTCACACAAACATATCGGTAGATTATGGGCACAACCCTAGGCTCTACTCGGCCCCACACAAACATATCGGTAGATTATGGGCACCAACCCCAGGCTCTACTCGGCCTCACACAAACATCATAAACAATACAAAAACAAGGTTTTTCACATATTACACTCAATACAACAATAATATACAAAACATGCTAATTATATATATATATATATAACATTAATTTTCTTAATATTAATTTATATATTTTTGAACATTAACTTCCCTAACTTGGATTTTTGTTTATTCCTTGCTCGGATGGAAAAATTGCAATCCTAATCCTTAGCTCATCTTTTATCTCAAAATCCTGGATAACATCTCCCCATAAAGAGAATTGATTGAGAAAAATCTTCAAAAGCCATAAACTTTCCAAAACAAAATTCTCAAGAATAAACGGACTTAGACTTACCCGTTCACAAAACTGATCGGGTAGAACTCTTTCTTACACTGTTAGTCTCCTATTGCTTCTTCTGGATCTAGAAACCATTAGGATTTCAGTATCTAAACCTTAGGGAGAGTGTAGAGAGGGAATAGAGAGAATAGAAAGAATAGAGGTAGAGAGACTAGAAAGAATAGAGGCAGAGAGAATAGGTATGTGAAAACAAACTACCCAACTAGCCCCTTTTTATTTTATATTGTATTATCTTTATAATCTGATATCTTTATGTTAGATGCGGAATTATATCAAGAAGGGGGGGTTGAATTGATATAAAGCTTTATTGAAAACTTTTTCGTATCAGAAAATTTACTGATGCAGTTTACTGAGAATTAGCCGACTGATTATTGCAAAATAGTAGGTTAGTTCTTAATGCAGAATATAACAGATGATGAAGGAAGAGAAAAGATAACACCAAGGTTTATACTGGTTCGTTCTTTGTGCAAGAACTACATCCAGTTGGTGATCTGCAACTCCACAGATCCTAATCACTATAAAAAATGTATTCTTTACAACAAACCTTTCTTGAACACTACAAGAAAATCAAAGAACCTATTCTAAACACTATAGAACAGTTCTAAACCCACTGACTCACACTGAGCCACTGTGATCACCCCGATCACACACAACAGGGTTCTAAAACCCACCTACGAATCTCTACCCTGAGATTAAAGAATACAAGATACAGTGAAAGAAAAATTCTTCTTCAACATTAAAAATAGTAAACGAAATTCTGCAGATTCCTTTGCTCTGAATGTTTGCAACTCTTGAGTGTATTCTCTTGAATTCTTTTGCTCCTTGATTCGTCCTTGAGAGTTGTATTTATAGGCAAAGATCAAAGCTATGGGTCGTGCTCTTTTGAGTCTTTAAAACCCGCGTTCTGCACTTTTTCTGCATAAGAGGGGTCTGGAACAAAATAGTCGACTGAAGACTCAAACCTATTTTCATTAAAGTTGTATTCCTGGTACATTAATGAAAATAGTCGACTAAAGCAACAGGATTAGCAGACTAATTGATGAATTATAAAATCAACAGATTATCATATTTCAATTAGCTGGCTATATACAGATAATCTAACATCTTAGAAATGCTAAATCAATTAAGAACCATTAATCACAAACCCAGCACATTCTAAAACAATCATCAAAGCTTTGTTAAACATCATCAAATCTCAAATCATCAACAAACTCACCCTATTTGATGATGTCAACCTGCAAAAGCTGTAAAAACACAAAGAGAAGAGATGGTAGATTATCTCCCCCTTTGACATTAGCAAATAACAGATATAGCAGATATATATCAGTTATAAGCAAGTTATAAAGTGCAGATTTAAGCAAAGTATTAGTGTGTGAAATTATTACAGTCCCAAATAGTTTTTATCTGCAGAAATATAATGCTAAAAATATTAAAAACAGAAGCAGATTAGATCAGTCATCATCTTCTTCATCATCCTCGTCTTCATCATCATCACCATCCTCTTCCATGGCAGTAGTGTTGTGGGCATTGGAGCCATCATAGCTTTCCACAGTTACTTGCAGTTCAGCAAGTTGGCGTTGGATCAAATCAATCTCATAATCTATGTTGGTGAACCTGGCCACCATAGTTTCGTGTGTATTGCGCTGCATAGAGGAAAGTACATTAAGTCTAGATATAAGCATACGCTCAAATTCGGACATGGGTACTCCCTGGTATGTTGGAGGAGCTGAGTAGGGAACCATTTGATATGCTGTATAATCTTGCTGAGTCCCAGATGATGTGCCAGCAGTGAAGTTTGCTCCTGGTGCAGATGAAGAAGTTCCAGCTTCATAATTCCAGTCACCATTGATCTTTGTCAAGCCCATTTTGCGAAGGTAATAGTTGTTAAACAAATGCTTATGGTTGACAATCCTGGTGGTCTCTCCTTCAGTGGGGAAATTAAAGTAATCCAGAAACTTGGAGATCAGAATTGCATATGGAAGCTTGTGATCACTGAGCCTCTTAGCCTTGAACATGTGACCCTTGATCACGTATATCCAATTGACCTTGATACGGTTCTTCAAGCAGTGAATCAGTGCAAGATCTTCCTCCATCAGTTGTGCATGATACTCCCCCTGGGAATGAGCTGCCAAGCAAGGAAGAAAGCTAAGAGCCTTTCATCTCGTTTCATCCTCCCTACATTGTATTTGAGGATCAGAGCTTCATCACAGCTTCGCAGGCAAGCCTTGTAAACAGCTTCCTTGTTAAAATCTGGTACAGCTCCAGTGTTTCCCTTACTGATTTTGATGCCTTCATTTTTCAGGCCAGCAACCCTTCTCCACAAGGTGTTGTCAATCCGCACTTCTCTACCTCTTATTTGAGAAACCAGTACATTGTTCTCCACCTTCAAGTTAGCATAAAACAATTTGACAAGAACTATGTAGAAGTTACCTTCTAGCTCGACAAACTGTTAAAGACCCTGAGCTTGAAGGGAATTCCTCACGAAGGTCAAATTTTCATTGTCCAGCCAGCTGAATTTCAGAATCTTAAGGGTAAGAATTTGTTTCCTCTGCATTTTGAGTTCCACTGCTTCAACTATTTCATTGTGTTCTTCTTCTTCTGATTTTGTCTCTTCATTAGACTCATCTACAGCAGGGGCCATACGTTGAGGTAGTTTGACCCTAACCTTGTACCTCTTAGGAAACCGTCTTTCTGAAGGTTCAGCATTTTCCTCAGGAATTTGGATTGGTTCTGCCTGAGTCCCAGGGGTTGAGCCTCTGTTCCTGTTAGATCTGCTAGGTTGAGGTGCAGCTACTTGAGTTGATGCCCGAACTCGTGATGATCTCTTCAATCTTTGAAATGCATTAGCTATCGGTGCATCTGAGTCATCACTTTCAACAGCACAATACTCATTGTTTGACATTTTAATCTGAGAACCTGAGATGATGCAGCAGTATGCGAAAATACAGCAAATAGAGAAGAATAGTTGCAGTATGTGATATGCACAGATATTAGAACTATATAGAAATATGAGTATGCATGGTCAAGCCAATATTAATGGGCAAATATTTTGAACAGATTCATACTCAACCACAGATGCCAGTATCAGAAAGTGCAGAGAGAATATGTTGAGAAATGGAAATTCAGTTTTCCAAACCCAATAAAGTGAATTCACATGCACCTAAAACTGTTCATCCTTTGAATAATAGTGCACCCAGTAGACGTATAGCACATATATGGTTTAAACTGATTTGATTAAAGCTGATTTTGTGAAGACCCAATTGAATTTAATTGTAGTTAATGAAATTAGTCAGCTAGTCAAAGCAATTAATTGGTTGTTCTGATAAAAACAAAGACCAGTAGGTACAATTAATGAAATAAGTCTGTTATTTCATGAAAATAAGCAAACTATTTTCTGCAACAGTAAAGCACTATTGTCAGTTAAGAATAGGTCGACTGTTACACAAAATTAACACACTGAAATCTGCAGCAGTAAAATATTACTATCAGTAAAATGAAATACGTAAACTATTTCATAGAATTAACAAACTGTTCAACTCTGCAGAAGAAAATTTAAGAAAGATGATTGATGTTCAGGATTCCCAATTCATTTTTAAGTTTGAAAAACCTATCACGACCAAGAGGTTTAGTGAATATATCAGCTAACTGATTATTAGTAGAGATGAATTCAATCCTACAATCCTTCTTTTCTATATCATCTCTTATAAAGTGATGCCTTATTTCAATGTTCTTAGTTCTAGAGTGCTAAATAGGATTCTTAGTTAAGTTGATAGCACTGGTGTTATCACATAAGATTGGAATATCAGAAAGATGCAAATTGAAATCACTTAGCTGTTGTTTTAACCATAGAATCTGTGCAGTGCAGCTACCAGCAACTATATATTCAGCTTCTGCTATTGACAGTGCAACACATGCTTGTTTCTTGCTTGTCCATGAAATTAAATAGTTTCCAAACAAGTGACATGTTCCACTTGTGCTTTTGCTATCTAATTTGCAACCTGCAAAATTAGAATCAGTATAGCCAACCAAATTTAACTCATTCCCAGTTGAATACCATAGCCCAACATTCACAGTTCCTTTGAGATACTTCAAAATTCGTTTTGCAGCTGTGAGATGTGATTCCTTTGGATTAACTTGAAATCTTGCACATAGACATATAGCAAACATGATGTCAGGTCTGCTAGCAGTGATGTATAGCAAAGAACCAATCAAACCTCTATACATAGTTGCATCAACTAATTTTCCACATTCATCTATGTCAAGATAACAGCTTGAGGACATTGGAGTATTGGCTTCTTTGTAGCTCTCCATGTTGAACTTCTTCAGCAATTCATTACAGTACTTAGATTGATTTATGAAGGTTCCATTTTGCATCTGTTTGACCTGCAAACCTAGGAAGAAATTCAATTCTCCCATCATTGACATCTCAAATTCACCTTGCATTGATTCTGCAAACTCTTGGCAAAGAGAGGAATTAGATGATCCAAAAATAATGTCATCAACATAAATTTGCACAAGTATGAGATCATTAACAACTTTCTTAGTGAAAAGAGTTTTATCCACAACTCCTCTTTTAAAACCTTGTGATATGAGGAAAGTTGTAAGTCTTTCATACCACTGTCTAGGTGCCTGTTTAAGACCATACAATGCCTTTTTGAGTTTGTAAACATGATTTGGAAACTTAGAATCAACAAAGCCAGGTGGCTGTTCAACATACACATCCTCATTTATAAAGCCATTTAGAAAAGCACTTCTAACATCCATTTGATAGAGTTTGAAGCTTTTAAGACATGCAAATGCAAGCAACAGCCTAATGGCTTCTAATCTAGCAACTGGTGCATAAGTCTCATCATAATCAATGCCTTCTTCCTAATTATATCCTTTGGATACTAGTCTAGCTTTGTTCCTAGTTATAATACCATTTTCATCAAGTTTGTTTTTGAAAATCCACTTAGTTCCTATCACATTCATTACAATGTTCCTAGGTACTAGATGCCAAACATTATTCCTAACAAACTGATTCAACTCTTCATTCATAGCAGTTATCCAATTATGATCAAGCAATGCATCATGAATATTTTTTGGTTCTATTTGTGAAACAAATGAAATGTGATTACAGAATTCATGTAGAGAGTTCCGAGTTGTTACTCCCTTTTCAACATCCCATTGATGTTATCCAGAGACAATCCTTTTTGTGTCCTCCAGGATTTAGATAAGTCATTGTCTGCTGCAGAGTAGTTGACTGATCCAGAGTTATAGTCGACTGGTTCATCCTGTCTGTCAGCTTCAGCAGATTTTTCTGCATAATCTTCATTCTTTTCTGACTTCTCAGATTTCTCATCATCAGAACCTGCAAGGGAATTACCTTTTCTCTCTTTTTGGCATAAGTACTCATCAAATACAACATGAATAGATTCTTCCACAGTTAGGTTCTTTTTGTTGAAAACACAATAAGCTTTGCTATTCATGGAATAACCTAGGAAAATACCGTCATCAGCTTTTTCATCAAATTTGCCTAATGATGCTTTTCCATTGTTGAGTATGAAGCACCTGCAGCCAAAGACTTTGAAATATGCAATACTAGGAATTTTATCATTCAAAAGCTCATATGGTGTTTTATCTAGTATTGGTCTAAGCAAAACTCTATTAAGTACATAACAAGCTGCAGAGACTGCATTTGCCCAAAAGTATTTTGGAAGCTTGGATTCACTCAACATTGTCCTTGCACATTCTTGGAGAGTCCTGTTCTTTCTTTCAACAACTCCATTTTGCTGTGGAGTTCTAGGTGCAGAAAAGTTGTGAGAAATGCCATATTTAGAACAAAACTTTTCAAAATGCATGTTTTGAAACTCAGTTCCATGATCACTTCTTAAAGAAACAATTTTAAGATCTTTTTCGTTTGAAATGATCTTAGCAAATATTTTGAATGCATGGAAAGTTTCATCTTTTGAAGAAAGAAATAGTGTCCAAGTATACCTTGAGAAATCATCAACAATAACAAGAACATATGAGTTGTTTCCAATACTTACAGTTCTTGATGGACCAAACAAATCAAGATGCAAAAGTTCAAGTGGTCTCCTTGTTGAAATGATATTCTTTGACTCAAATGAGCTTTTGGACTGCTTTCCTTTTTGGCAAACCGCACATACTTTGTCCTTCACAAATTTCACATTTGGAAGCCCTCTTACAAGACTTTTGCAGCTGATCTTGTTTAATAATTGCATGTTGATGTGTCCACACCTTCTATGCCATAGCCAGCTTTCATCTTCTTTGGTTAACAAGCAGATGTTCTTGAGATTTGATGGGTTAATGTCCAGCATGTAAACATTGTTTATCCTTCTCCCAATGTGCACAATATCTGCAGTTTTACAGTTGTATATGACACAAAATTTTGCATCAAAAGTGACTTTCATACCTTTGTCACATAGCTGACTTATGCTTAACAAATTGTGTTTTAATCCTTCAACAAAAAGTACATCCTTAATCTGTGAAGAAGAACAGTCTCCAATGTCTCTAGATCCTTTGATTTTTCCTTTGCTATTGTCTCCAAAAGTAACAGTACCAGCTTTATATGCTTTGAAGTTCATCAACTTTGATTTATCTCCTGTCATGTGTTTAGAGTAACCACTATCTAGATACCATGAAGCTTTCTTTGCTCTATGACAGATCTGCAAAACAAAGTTAATTTACAAATTTAGGTCCCCAAAACAGGTTGGGTCCTTTGAAGTTAGGAGCAGCATATGATTTGGGTTTCCAATAGAATTCACCTCTTGAAATCCCAAAATTCTTGACATAGCAAAATCTAGATATATGTCCATGTTTCAAACAATAAGAACATGTTTTAAATCTGTTACTAGGATAAGATTTGTTCTTAGCAACATGATAACGTTTTCCATAACCAAGACCATTTCCATTTGAAAATCCAATTTGAGAATGTAGAAGTTGATTAAGTGTATTATGACCTATTTGAAACTTTGCCAAAGTGTTAATCAGATAACCAACTTTATTTTGGAGGTTAATGCATTTTTCACACTTTGTAGATTTGATTTTATCATTCTCAAAATTATTAGATTCTATCTGGTTTTTCAGTTGTAGCACATTGTCTTTTAGTTGACTGTTTTCATCTTTCAGTCTACTATTATGATTTTCCAGTTCCTGTAACTTACTTTCTAGCCAGTTATTTAGACCTTTTATCCGATTATTCTGATAGTCCAGTTTCTTTGCTTCATCATGTAATTCTCTGAATGCATCAAACAAGGTGTCATAATTCTCACTCATATCAGAATCACACGAACTTACTTGGCTAGATGTTTCTTCATTAGCAACAAGGCACAGATTGGCTTGGTTTTCAGATTCAGAATCTGAATTTGATGATTTGCTGGAATCATTGTCATCCCAGGCCATATAAGCTTTCTTGCCTTTCTTGAAGTGCTGATTTCATTTGTCTTTGTCTCTTCTTTCATTCTTTTCTGGGCTTCTATCTTTTCTTTGATTCAAAAGAGGACAATGTACTTTGACATGTCCTGGCTGCCCACAATTAAAGCAAGAGAAGTTAGAGGAATTAAAATCAGATTTTCTGGTGTACCTCTTCTGATTTTCTTGGAATTTGTCTTTTGAGTTATTCTTCCTCTTTAGGAATTTTCCAAATCTCTTAACCAGCATAGCAAATTCTGTACTTTCATCTTCTTTATCTTCATCACTCTTTGAGCATTCCTTGGCTTTTAGTGCAAGACTCTTGTTCTGTTTATCAGAATTTTCAAGTTGATCAAGCCTGCTTAGCTCCAGCTCGTGTTCCCTGAGTTTTCCAAACAAGGTTGCAGTGTTCATGACAGTTAAATCCTTTGTTTCAAGGATTGCTGTGACTTTCGGCTGCCAACTCCTACTTAAGCATTTGAGAACCTTTATGTTAAGCTCTTCATCATCAAACTTCTTTCCTAAACCCAGCAGATGATTGACTATGTGTGTAAAGTGCTTCTGCACATCTTGGATAGTTTCTCCAGGTTGCATTCGAAACATCTCATACTCTTGTATGAGGGTGTGCTTTCTTGCTCTTTTCACCTCTGTTGTTCCTTCATGGGTAACTTGAAGAATATCCCACATTTCTTTAGCTGTTGTGCATTGAGAAACCCTGAAAAATTCATCAAGATTAAGAGCAGATGTTAATATATTTTTTGCCTTGCTGTCAAACTGGGCCTTTTTATTTTCTGCATCAGTCCACTGATCCCATGGTTTTTCAATCAACTCTCCATTTTCAGTCTTCACAGTTGGAGTGAAAGGACCATTAATCACTGCATCACACACGCCTCTATCAATAGACTCGAAGAAGATCTTCATTCTGGCTTTCCAGAAGGGATAATTCGCTCCTACAAAGAGTGGAGGTCTGTTGGTAGATGCTCCTTCAGCAAAGGGAAGCTTGTCACCCATCTTGAATCTTTCTTGAGTACCTTACAAGAACCTGCTTTGATACCAATTGTTAGATGCGGAATTATATCAAGAAGGGGGGGTTGAATTGATATAAAGCTTTATTGAAAACTTTTTTGTATCAGAAAATTTACTGATGTAGTTTACTGAGAATTAGCCCACTGATTATTGCAAAATAGTAGGTTAGTTCTTAATGCAGAATATAACAGATGATGAAGGAAGAGAAAAGATAACACCAAGGTTTATACTGGTTCGTTCTTTGTGCAAGAACTACATCCAGTTGGTGATCTGCAACTCCACAGATCCTAATCACTATCAAAAATGTATTCTTTACAACAAACCTTTCTTGAACACTACAAGAAAATCAAAGAACCTATTCTAAACACTATAGAACAGTTCTAAACCCACTAACTCACACTGAGCCACTGTGATCACCCCGATCACACACAACAGGGTTCTAAAACCCACCTACAAATCTCTACCCTGAGATTAAAGAATACGAGATACAGTGAAAGAAAAATTCTTCTTGAACAGTAAAAATAGTAAACGAAATTCTGCAGATTCCTTTGCTCTGAATGTTTGCAAATCTTGAGTGTATTCTCTTGAATTCTTTCGCTCCTTGATTCGTCCTTGAGAGTTGTATTTATAGGCAAAGATCAAAGCTATGGGTCGTGCTCTTTTGAGTCTTTAAAACCCGCGTTCTGCACTTTTTCTGCATAAGAGGGGTCTGGAACAAAATAGTCGACTGAAGACTCAAACCTATTTTCATTAAAGCTGTATTCCTGGTACATTAATGAAAATAGTCGACTAAAGCAACAGGATTAGCAGACTAATTGATGAATTATAAAATCAACAGATTATCATATTTCAATTAGCTGGCTATATACAGATAATCTAACATCTTAGAAATGCTAAATCAATTAAGAACCATTAATCACAAACCCAACACATTCTAAAACAATCATCAAAGCTTTGTTAAACATCATCAAATCTCAAATCATCAACACTTTATAATATATAATATATAATATCTTTATAATCTCATATCTGTATAATCAAATATCTTTATAATCCAATATCTTTATAATCCAATATCTTTATAATCTAATATCTTTATAACTAAATATTTTTATAACATAATATCTTTATAACTAAATATCTTTATAATCTAATATTTTTATAACTGAACATCTTTATAACAATATCTTTATGATATAATATTTTTATAACTAAGTATCTTTATAATATAATATTTTTATAACTGAACATCTTTATAATATAATATTTTTATGATATAATATTTTTATAACTAAAAATCTTTATAATCTAATATTTTTATAACTGAACATCTTTATAATATAATATCTTTACGATATAATATTTTTATAAGTAAATATTTTTATAATATAATATTTTTATAACTGAATATCTCTATGAATATTTTTATTAATCTAATATCCTTATAATAAAATATCTTTATAATATAATATGTTTATATTCTAATATCTTTTTAATTTAAAATATTGGAGTGTTACAATCCGTACTTTTCTTTTACACCAAAAAACTATATTTTTCATAGCTTCGAAATTTAAATTTTATTTTCGATCCGTACTTTTTTTTAAACAAAAAAAAATCAATTTTTCATAATTTTGAAATTTATATTTTATTTTCGATCCGTACTTTTGTTTTACACAAAAAACTATATTTTTCATAACTTCGAAATTTTAATTTTAATTTCGATCCGTACTTTTGTTTCGCAAAAAAAAAATCAATTTTTCATAATTTTCAAATTTATATTTTATTTTCGATCCGTACTTTTGTTTTAATAAAAAAAACTCAATTTTTCGTAATTTGGAAATTTATATTTTATTCCCGATCCGTAATTTTGATTTACAAAAAGAAATCATTTTTTTATAATTTGGAAATTTATATTTTATTTTTGATTCATACTTTTTGTTTTATAAAAAAAAGTCAATTTTTCATAATTTGGAAATTTATATTTTATTCTCGATCGGTACTTTTGTTTAACATAAAAAAACTCAAATTTTTGTAATTTGGAAATTCAAATTTTCTTTTCGATCTGTACTTTTGTTTTACACAAAAGGAACCAATTTTTATTAATTTGAAAATTTAAATTTTATTTTCGATTCGTACTTTCTTTTTACACTAAAAAAATCAATTTTTCATAATTTGGAAAGTTATATTTTATTCTCGATACGTAATTTTCTTTTATGCAAAAAAACTCAATTTTTGTAATCTCGAAATTTATATTTTATTTACGATCCGTACTTTTGTTTAACAAAAAAAAACTCAATTTTTCGTAATTTGGAAATTTAGGTTTTATTCTCGATCCGTACTTTTGTTTTACACAAAAAAACTCAATTTTTCGTAATTTGGAAATTCAAATTCTATTTTCGATCCGTACTTTTGTTTTACAAAACAACTCAATTTTTCGTAATTTCGAAATTTAAATTTTATTAAAGATCCGTACTTTTCTTTTAAAAAAAATCAATTTTCCATAATTTGGAAATTTAAATTTCATTTTCGATCCGTACCTTTTTTTTTTTACAAAAAAAAATCAATTTTTCATAATTTTGAAATTTTTATTTTATTTTCGATTCGTACTTTTGTTTTACACAAAAAACTATATTTTTTGTAACTTCGAAATTTAAATTTTATTTTCACTCCATAATTTTGTTTTGCAAAAAAAAAAAATCAATTTTTCATAATTTTCAAATTTATATTTTATTTTCGATCCGTCTTTTTTTTACAAAAAAAACTCAATTTTTCATAATTTGGAAATTGAAATTTTATTTTCGATCCGTACCTTTGTTTCACAAAAAAAACTCAATTTTTGGTAATTTGGAAATTTATATTTTATTCTCGATCCGTACTTTGTTTTACAAAAAAAATCATATTTTTATAATTTGGAAATTTATATTTTATTTTTGATACATACTTTTTGTTTTATAAAAAAGAGTCAATTTTTCATAATTTGGAAATTTATATTTTATTCTCGATAGGTACTTTTGTTTTACATAAAAAAACTCAATTTTTTGTAATTTGGAAATTCAAATTTTCTTTTCGATCTGTACTTTTGTTTTACATAAAAGAAACCAATTTTTCATAATTTGAAAATTTAAATTTTATTTTCGATTCGTACTTTTGTTTTACAAAAAATAATTCAATTTTTCATAATTTGGAAAGTTATATTTTACGCTAAAAAACTCAATTATTGTAATCTCGAAATATATATTTTATTTAAGATTCGTACTTTTGTTTTAAAAAAAAACTCAATTTTTCGTAATTTTGGAAATTTAGGTTTTATTCTCTATCCATACTTTTGTTTTACACAAAAAAAACTCAATTTTTCGTAATTTGGAAATTCAAATTCTATTTTCGATCCATACTTTTGTTTTACAAAAATAAACTCAATTTTTCGTAATTTTGAAATTTAAATTTTATTTTAGATCCGTACTTTTCTTTTGCAAAAAAAATCAATTTTTCATAATTTTGAAATTTATATTTTATTTTCGATCCGTACTTTTGTTTTACACAAAAAACTATATTTTTCGTAACTTCGAAATTTAAATTTTATTTTCGATCCATACTTTTATTTTTACAAAAAAAAACTCAATTTTTCATAATTTGGAAATTGAAATTTTATTTTCGATCCGTACTTTTGTTTAACAAAAAAACCTCAATTTTTTGTAATTTGGAAATTTATATTTTATTCCCGATCCGTACTTTTGTTTTACAAAAAAAATCATTTTTTTATAATTAGGAAATTTATATTTTATTTTTGATTCATACTTTTTGTTTTATAAAAAAAAGTCAATTTTTCATAATTTGGAAAGTTATATTTTATTCTCGATACGTAATTTTCTTTTATGCAAAAAAACTCAATTTTTGTAATCTCGAAATTTATATTTTATTTACGATCCGTACTTTTGTTTAACAAAAAAAAACTCAATTTTTCGTAATTTGGAAATTTAGGTTTTATTCTCGATCCGTACTTTTGTTTTACACAAAAAAACTCAATTTTTCGTAATTTGGAAATTCAAATTCTATTTTCGATCCGTACTTTTGTTTTACAAAACAACTCAATTTTTCGTAATTTCGAAATTTAAATTTTATTAAAGATCCGTACTTTTCTTTTAAAAAAAATCAATTTTCCATAATTTGGAAATTTAAATTTCATTTTCGATCCGTACCTTTTTTTTTTTACAAAAAAAAATCAATTTTTCATAATTTTGAAATTTTTATTTTATTTTCGATTCGTATTTTTGTTTTACACAAAAAACAATATTTTTTGTAACTTCGAAATTTAAATTTTATTTTCACTCCATAATTTTGTTTTGCAAAAAAAAAAAATCAATTTTTCATAATTTTCAAATTTATATTTTATTTTCGATCCGTCTTTTTTTTACAAAAAAAACTCAATTTTTCATAATTTGGAAATTGAAATTTTATTTTCGATCCGTACCTTTGTTTCACAAAAAAAACTCAATTTTTGGTAATTTGGAAATTTATATTTTATTCTCGATCCGTACTTTGTTTTACAAAAAAAATCATATTTTTATAATTTGGAAATTTATATTTTATTTTTGATACATACTTTTTGTTTTATAAAAAAGAGTCAATTTTTCATAATTTGGAAATTTATATTTTATTCTCGATAGGTACTTTTGTTTTACATAAAAAAACTCAATTTTTTGTAATTTGGAAATTCAAATTTTCTTTTCGATCTGTACTTTTGTTTTACATAAAAGAAACCAATTTTTCATAATTTGAAAATTTAAATTTTATTTTCGATTCGTACTTTTGTTTTACAAAAAATAATTCAATTTTTCATAATTTGGAAAGTTATATTTTACGCTAAAAAACTCAATTATTGTAATCTCGAAATATATATTTTATTTAAGATTCGTACTTTTGTTTTAAAAAAAAACTCAATTTTTCGTAATTTTGGAAATTTAGGTTTTATTCTCTATCCATACTTTTGTTTTACACAAAAAAAACTCAATTTTTCGTAATTTGGAAATTCAAATTCTATTTTCGATCCATACTTTTGTTTTACAAAAATAAACTCAATTTTTCGTAATTTTGAAATTTAAATTTTATTTTAGATCCGTACTTTTCTTTTGCAAAAAAAATCAATTTTTCATAATTTTGAAATTTATATTTTATTTTCGATCCGTACTTTTGTTTTACACAAAAAACTATATTTTTCGTAACTTCGAAATTTAAATTTTATTTTCGATCCATACTTTTATTTTTACAAAAAAAAACTCAATTTTTCATAATTTGGAAATTGAAATTTTATTTTCGATCCGTACTTTTGTTTAACAAAAAAACCTCAATTTTTTGTAATTTGGAAATTTATATTTTATTCCCGATCCGTACTTTTGTTTTACAAAAAAAATCATTTTTTTATAATTAGGAAATTTATATTTTATTTTTGATTCATACTTTTTGTTTTATAAAAAAAAGTCAATTTTTCATAATTTGGAAAGTTATATTTTATTCTCGATCGGTACTTTTGTTTTACATAAAAAACTCAATTTTTTATAATTTGGAAATTCAAATTTTCTTTTCGATCTATACTTTTGTTTTACAAAAAAAAATCAATTTTTCATAATTTGGAAAGTTATATTTTATTATCAATACGTAAATTTTTTTACGCAAATAAACTCAATTATTGTAATCTCAAAATTTATATTTTATTTACGATCGTACTTTTGTTTTAGAAAAAAAAACTGAACTTTTCGTAATTTGGAAATTTAGGTTTTATTCTCGATCCGTACTTTTGTTTTTTAAAAAAAAATTAATTTTTTATACTTTGGAATTTTATATTTTATTTTCGATGCATACTGTTGTTTTATAAAAAAATCATTTTTTCATAATTTGGAAGTTTATATTTTATTGTCGATCCGTACTTTTCTTTTACATAAAAAACTATATCTTTCGTAGCTTCAAAATTTAAATTTTATTTTTCAATCCGTACTTTTTTCTTAAAAAAAATCAATTTTTCATAATTTTGAAATTTATATTTTATTTTTTATCCGTACTTTTGTTTTACACAAAAAACTATATTTTTCGTAACTTCGAAATTTAAATTTTATTTTCAATCCGTACTTTTATTTTGCAAAAAAAATCAATTTTTCATCATTTTCCAATTTATATTTGATTTTCGATTCATACTTTCTTTTTAACAAAAAAAACTCAATTTTTCATAATTTGGAAATTCAAATTTTATTTTCGATCTGTACTTTTGTTTTACAAAAAAAAACTCAATTTTTCGTAATTTGGAAATTTATATTTTATTCTCGATCCATACTTTTGTTTTACAAAAAATTTGTTTTTTTCTAATTTGGAAATTTATACTTTTTGTTTTATAAAAAAAGTCAATTTTTCATAATTTAGAAATTTAGATTTTATTTTCGATTCGTGCTTTTTGTTTTACAAAAAAAAACTCAATTTTTCATAATTTGGAAATTCAAATTTTCTTTTCGATCCCTACTTTTGTGTTACACAAAAGAAATGAATATTTCATATTTTAAAATTTAAATTTTATTTTCGATTCGTACTTTTGTTTTACAAAAAGAAAATCAATTTTTCATAATTTTGAAATTTATATTTTATTCTCGATACGTACTTTTGTTTTACGCAAAAAAACTCAATTTTTGTAATCTCGAAATTTATACTTTATTTTGGATCCCTAATTTTCTTTTACAAAAAAAACTAAATTTTTCATCATTCGGAAATTTATACTTTATTTTCGATCCGTACTTTTGTTTTACAAAAAAAAATCAATTTTTCATAATTTGGGAATTTATATTTTATTCTCGATTTGTACTTTTGTTTTACAAAAAGAAATCAATTTTTCATAACTAGGAAATTTATATTTTATTCTCAATTCGTACTTTTGTTTTACAAAAAAAAATTCAAATTTTCATAATTTGGAAATTTTTATTTTATTCTCAATACGTACTTTTGTTTTACGCAAAATAACTTAAGTTTTGTAATTCGAAATTTATATTTTATTTTCGGTCCCTACTTTTGTTGTACAAAAAAAAAACTGAATTTTTCATCATTCAGAAATTTATATTTTATTTTCGATCCGTACTTTTGTTTTACAAAAAAATCAATTTTTCATAATTTGGAAATTTATATTTTATTCTCGATTTGTAATTTTGTTTTACAAAAAGAAATCAATTTTTCATAATTAGGAAATTTATATTTTATTCTCGATTCGTGCTTTTGTTTTAAAAAAAAATTCAAATTTTCATAATTTGGAAATTTATATTTTATTCTCGATACGTACTTTTGTTTTACGCAAAAAAACTCAAATTTTGTAATTCAAAATTTATATTTTATTTTCGATCCCTACTTTTGTTTTACGAAAAAACTCAATTTTTCATAATTTGCATATTTATATTTTATTCTCGATTTGTACTTTTGTTTTACAAAAAAAAAACTAAATTTTTCGTAATTTGGAAATTCAAATTTTATTTTCGATCCGTACTTTTGTTTTACACAAAAAAACTCAATTTTTCATATTTTCGAAATTTATATTTTATTTTCGATCCGTACTTTTGTTTTACAAAAAAGATCAATTTTTCATAATTTTGAAATTTATATTTTATTCTCAATCCGTACTTTTGTTTAACAAAAAAAATCAATTTTTCTTAATTTTGAAATTTATATTTATTTTTTATATGTACTTTTGTTTCACCAAAAAACTCAATTTTGCATAATTTGGAAATTTATATTTTATTCTCGATTCGTACTTTTGTTTTACAAAAACAAAATCGATTTTTCATAATACTAAAGTTTATATTTTATTCTCGGTCCGTACTTTTGTTTTACAAAAAAAACTCAAATTTTTATAATTTGGAAATTCAAATTTTCTTTTCTATATGTACTTTTGTTTTAAACAAAAGAAATCAATTTCTCATAATTTGAAAATTTAAATTTTATTTTCGATTCGTACTTTTGTTTTACAAAAAAAATCAACTTTTCATAATTTGGAAATTTATATTTTATTTTCGATTCGTACTTTTGTTTTACAAAAAAAAATCAATTTTTCATAATTTGGAAATTTATATTTTCTTCTCCATCCGTACTTTTGTTTTACAAAAAAAACTCAATTTTTCATAATTTGGAAATTTATATATTATTTTCCATCTGTACTCTTCTTTTAAAAAAAATCATTTTTTCATAATTTGGAAATTTATATTTTATTCTCGATCCGTACTTTTTATTTTAAAAAAAACACAATTTTTCGTAATTTGGAAATTCAAATTTTATTTTCGATGTGTACTTTTGTTTTAAACAAAAAATCTCAATTTTTTGTATTTTCAAAATTTATATTTTACTTTCGATCCGTACTTTTTTTTGACAAAAAAAATCAATTTTTCATACTGTTGAAATTTATATTTATTTTCGAACCGTACTTCTGTTTGACAAAAAAAACTCAATTTTTCTTAATTTTGAAATTTATATTTTATTGTCCATCCGTACATTTGTTTTACAAAAAAAAATCAATTTTTCATAATTTAGAAATTTATATTTTATTCTCGATTCGTGCTTTTGTTTTATAAAAGAAATATTCAAATTTTCATAATTTGGAAATTTATATTCTATTCTCGATACGTACTTTTGTTTTACGCAAAAAAACTCAATTTTTATTTATTTTCGAAATTTATATTTTATTTTCGATTCGTACTTTTGTTTTACAGAAAAAATCAATTTTTCATAATTTTGAAATTTATATTTATTTTCGATCCGTACTTCTGTTTGACAAAAAAAAACTCAATTTTGCATAATTTGGAAATTTATATTTTATTCTCTATTCGTACTTTTGTTTTACAAAAGAAAATCAATATTTCATAATTTGGAATTTTATATTTTATTCTCGATCCGTACTTTTCTGTTACAGAAGAAAACTATATATTTCGTAACTTCAAAATTTAAATTTTATTTTCGATCCGTAGTTTTGTTTTAACAAAAAAAAAATCAATTTTCCACAATTTTTGAAATTTATATTTTATTTTCGATCTGTACTTTTGTTTTACACAAAAAAACTATATTTTCGTAACTTCAAAATTTAAATTTTATTTTCAATCCGTACTTTTGTTTTACAAAAATAATTCAATTTTTCATAATTTTGAAATTTATATTTTATTTTCGATCCGTACTTTTATTTTACAAAAAAAAAACTCACGTTGTCATAACTTGGAAATTTAAATTTTATTTTCGATCTGTACTTTTGTTTTCCAAAAAAAAAACTCAATTTTTCGTAATTTTGAAATTTATACTTTATTCTTGATCCCTACATTTTTTTTACCAAAAAAACTCAATTTTTTATAATTTCAAAATTCAAATTTTCTTTTCGATCCGTACTTTTATTTTACACAAAAGAAATTAATTTTTCATAATTTGAAAATTTAAATTTTATTTTCGATTCGTAGTTTTATTTTACAAAAAAAAATCAATTTTTCACAATTTGGAAATTTTTATTTTATTTTCGATCCGTACTTTTGTTTTACAAAAAATATCAATTTTTCATAATTTGGAAATTTATATTTTATTCTCGATCCGTACTTTTGTTTTACAAAAAGAAAACTCAATTTTTCGTAATTTGGAAATTCAAATTTTATTTTCGATCCAAACTTTTGTTTTACACAAAAAAAAACTCAATTTTTCGTATTTTTGAAATTTATATTTTATTTTCGATCCGTACTTTTGTTTTGCAATAAAAATCAATTTTTCATAATTTTGAAATTTATATTTATTTTCGATCTGTACTTCTGTTTGACAAAAAAAACTCAATTTTGCATAATTTGGAAATTTATATTTTATTTTCGATACGTAGTTTTCTTTTTCAAAAAAAAAATTCAATTTTTCATAGTTTGGAAGTGTATATTTTATTCTCAATCCATACTTTCCTTTTACAGAAAAAAATTATATTTTTCCGAACTTTGAAATTTAAATTTTATTTTTGATCCGTACTTTTGTTTTAACAAAAAAAATCAATTTTCCATAATTTTGAAATTTATATTTTATTTTCGATCCGTACTTTTGTTTTACAGAAAAAATCAATTTTTCATAATTTTGAAATTTATATTTATTTTCTATCCGTACTTCTGTTTGACAAAAAAAACTCAATTTTGCATAATTTGAAAATTTATATTTTATTTTCTATTCGTACTTTTGTGTTACAAAAAAAAATCAATGTTTCATAATTTGGAATTTTATATTTTATTCTCGATCCGTACTTTTCTGTTACAGAAGAAAACTATATATTTCGTAACTTCAAAATTCAAATTTTATTTTCGATCCGTAGTTTTGTTTTAACAAAAAAAAAATCAATTTTCCACAATTTTGAAATTTATATTTTATTTTCGATCTGTACTTTTGTTTTACACAAAAAAACTATATTTTTCGTAACTTCGAAATTTAAATTTTATTTTCAATCCGTACTTTTGTTTTACAAAAATAAATCAATTTTTCATAATTTTGAAATTTATATTTTATTTTGGATCCGCACTTTTATTTTACAAAAAAAAAACTCACGTTGTCATAACTTGGAAATTTAAATTTTATTTTCGATCCGTACTTTTGTTTTCCAAAAAAAAAAACTCAATTTTTCGTAATTTTTAAATTTATACTTTATTCTTGATCCATACATTTTTTTTACCAAAAAAAGTCAATTTTTTATAATTTGAAAATTCAAATTTTCTTTTCAATCCGTACTTTTATTTTAAACAAAAGAAATCAATTTTTCATAATTTGAAAATTTAAATTTTATTTTCGATTCGTACTTTTATTTTACAAAAAAAAATCAATTTTTCACAATTTGGAAATTTTCATTTTATTTTCGATCCGTACTTTTGTTTTACAAAAAATATCAATTTTTCATAATTTGGAAATTTATATTTTATTCTCGATCCGTACTTTTGTTTTACAAAAAGAAAACTCAATTTTTTGTAATTTGGAAATTCAAATTTTATTTTCGATCCAAACTTTTGTTTTACACAAAAAAAACTCAATTTTTTGTATTTTTGAAATTTATATTTTATTTTCGATCCGTACTTTTGTTTTACAATAAAAATCAATTTTTTATAATTTTAAAATTTATATTTATTTCCGATCTGTACTTCTGTTTGACAAAAAAAACCCAATTTTGCACAATTTGGAAATTTATATTTTATTTTCGACACATAGTTTTGTTTTTCAAAAAAAAAATTCAATTTTTCATAATTTGGAAGTGTATATTTTATTCTCGATCCGTACTTTACTTTTACAGAAAAAAAATTATATTTTTCCGAACTTCGAAATTTAAATTTTATTTTCGATCCGTACTTTTGTTTTAACAAAAAAATCAATTTTCCATAATTTTGAAATTTATATTTTATTTTCGATCCGTACTTTTGTTTTACAGAAAAAATCAATTTTTCATAATTTTGAAATTTCTATTTATTTTCGATCCAGTACTTACGTTTGAAAAAAAACTCAATTTTGCATAATTTGGAAATTTATATTTTATTCTCTATTCAGTACTTTTGTTTCACAAAAAAAAATCAATGTTTCATAATTTGAAATTTTATATTTTATTCTCGATCCGTACTTTTCTGTTACAGAAGAAAACTATATATTTCGTAACTTCAAAATTTAAATTTTATTTTCGATCCGTACTTTTTTTTTAACAAAAAAAAATCAATTTTCCACAATTTTGAAATTTATATTTTATTTTCGATCTGTACTTTTGTTTTACACAAAAAAACTATATTTTTCAGTAACTCGAAATTTAAATTTTATTTTCAATCCAGTACTTTTGGTTTACAAAAATAAATCAATTTTTCATAATTTTGAAATTTATATTTTATTTTCGATCCAGTACTTTTATTTTACAAAATAAAAACTCACGTTGTCATAACTTGGAAATTTAAATTTTATTTTCGATCCAGTACTTTTGTTTTCCAAAAAAAAAGCTCAATTTTTCGTAATTTTGAAATTTATATTTTATTCTTGATCTGTACATTTTTTTTACCAAAAAAACTCAAATTTTTATAATTTCAAAATTCAAATTTTCTTTTCGATCCATACATTCGTTTTACACAAAAGAAATCAATTTTTCATAATTTGAAAATTTAAATTTTATTTTCGATTCGTACTTTTATTTTACAAAAAAAAAATCAATTTTTCAGAATTTGGAAATTTTTATTTTATTTTCGATCCATACTTTTGTTTTACAAAAAATATCAATTTTTCATAATTTGGAAATTTATATTTTATTCTCGATCCGTACTTTTGTTTTACAAAAAGAAAACTCAATTTTTCGTAATTTGGAAATTCAAATTTTATTTTCGATCCAAACTTTTGTTTTACACAAAAAAAACTCAATTTTTTGTATTTTTGAAATTTATATTTTATTTTCGATCCGTACTTTTGTTTTACAATAAAAATCAATTTTTTATAATTTTAAAATTTATATTTATTTTCGATCTGTACTTCTGTTTGACAAAAAAAACCCAATTTTGCACAATTTGGAAATTTATATTTTATTTTCGACACATAGTTTTGTTTTTCAAAAAAAAAATTCAATTTTTCATAATTTGGAAGTGTATATTTTATTCTCGATCCGTACTTTACTTTTACAGAAAAAAAATTATATTTTTCCGAACTTCGAAATTTAAATTTTATTTTCGATCCGTACTTTTGTTTTAACAAAAAAAATCAATTTTCCATAATTTTGAAATTTATATTTTATTTTTCGATCCAGTACTTTTGTTTCTGAGAAAAAATCAATTTTTCATAATTTTGAAATTTATATTTATTTTCGATCCGTACTTCTGTTTGTCAAAAAAAAACTCAATTTTGCATAATTTGGAAATTTATATTTTATTCTCTATTCGTACTTTTGTTTCACAAAAAAAAATCAATGTTTCATAATTTGAAATTTTATATTTTATTCTCGATCCGTACTTTTCTGTTACAGAAGAAAACTATATATTTCATAACTTCAAAATTTAAATTTTATTTTCGATCCGTACTTTTTTTTTAACAAAAAAAAATCAATTTTCCACAATTTTGAAATTTATATTTTATTTTCGATCTGTACTTTTGTTTTACACAAAAAAACTATATTTTTCGTAACTTCGAAATTTAAATTTTATTTTCAATCCGTACTTTTGGTTTACAAAAATAAATCAATTTTTCATAATTTGGAAATTTATATTTTATTTTCGATCCGTACTTTTATTTTACAAAATAAAAAACTCACGTTGTCATAACTTGGAAATTTAAATTTTATTTTCGATCCGTACTTTTGTTTTCCAAAAAAAAAAGCTCAATTTTTCGTAATTTTTAAATTTATATTTTATTCTTGATCTGTACATATTTTTTACCAAAAAAACTCAATTTTTTATAATTTCAAAATTCAAATTTTCTTTTCGATCCGTACATTCGTTTTACACAAAAGAAATCAATTTTTCATAATTTGAAAATTTAAATTTTATTTTCGATTCGTACTTTTATTTTACAAAAAAAAAATCAATTTTTCACAATTTGGAAATTTTCATTTTATTTTCGATCCAGTACTTTTGTTTTACAAAAAATATCAATTTTTCATAATTTGGAAATTTATATTTTATTCTCGATCCGTACTTTTGTTTTACAAAAGAAAACTCAATTTTTCGTAATTTGGAAATTCAAATTTTATTTTCGATCCAAACTTTTGTTTTACACAAAAAAAACTCAATTTTTCGTATTTTTGAAATTTATATTTTATTTTCGATCCGTACTTTTGTTTTACAATAAAAATCAATTTTTTATAATTTTAAAATTTATATTTATTTTCGATCTGTACTTCTGTTTGACAAAAAAAACCCAATTTTGCACAATTTGGAAATTTATATTTTATTTTCGACACATAGTTTTGTTTTTCAAAAAAAAAATTCAATTTTTCATAATTTGGAAGTGTATATTTTATTCTCGATCCGTACTTTACTTTTACAGAAAAAAAATTATATTTTTCCGAACTTCGAAATTTAAATTTTATTTTCGATCCGTACTTTTGTTTTAACAAAAAAAATCAATTTTCCATAATTTTGAAATTTATATTTTATTTTCGATCCGTACTTTTGTTTTACAGAAAAAATCAATTTTTCATAATTTTGAAATTTCTATTTATTTTCGATCCGTACTTCTGTTTGACAAAAAAAAACTCAATTTTGCATAATTTGGAAATTTATATTTTATTCTCTATTCGTACTTTTGTTTCACAAAAAAAAATCAATGTTTCATAATTTTATATTTTATATTTTATTCTCGATCTGTACTTTTCTGTTACAGAAGAAAACTATATATTTCGTAACTTCAAAATTTAAATTTTATTTTCGATCCGTACTTTTTTTTTAACAAAAACAAAATCAATTTTCCACAATTTTGAAATTTATATTTTATTTTCGATCTGTACTTTTGTTTTACACAAAAAAACTATATTTTTCGTAACTTCGAAATTTAAATTTTATTTTCAATCCGTACTTTTGGTTTACAAAAATAAATCAATTTTTCATAATTTTGAAATTTATATTTTATTTTCGATCCGTACTTTTATTTTACAAAATAAAAAACTCACGTTGTCATAACTTGGAAATTTAAATTTTATTTTCGATCCGTACTTTTGTTTTCCAAAAAAAAAAGCTCAATTTTTCGTAATTTTGAAATTTATATTTTATTCTTGATCTGTACATTTTTTTTACCAAAAAAACTCAATTTTTTATAATTTCAAAATTCAAATTTTCTTTTCGATCCGTACATTCGTTTTACACAAAAGATATCAATTTTTCATAATTTGAAAATTTAAATTTTATTTTCGATTCGTACTTTTATTTTACAAAAAAAAATCAATTTTTCACAATTTGGAAATTTTTATTTTATTTTCGATCCGTACTTTTGTTTTACAAAAAATATCAATTTTTCATAATTTGGAAATTTATATTTTATTCTCGATCCGTACTTTTGTTTTACAAAAAGAAAACTCAATTTTTCGTAATTTGGAAATTCAAATTTTATTTTCGATCCAAACTTTTGTTTTACACAAAAAAAACTCAATTTTTCGTATTTTTGAAATTTATATTTTATTTTCGATCCGTACTTTTGTTTTACAATAAAAATCAATTTTTTATAATTTTAAAATTTATATTTATTTTCGATCTGTACTTCTGTTTGACAAAAAAAACCCAATTTTGCACAATTTGGAAATTTATATTTTATTTTCGACACATAGTTTTGTTTTTCAAAAAAAAAATTCAATTTTTCATAATTTGGAAGTGTATATTTTATTCTCGATCCGTACTTTACTTTTACAGAAAAAAAATTATATTTTTCCGAACTTCGAAATTTAAATTTTATTTTCGATCCGTACTTTTGTTTTAACAAAAAAAATCAATTTTCCATAATTTTGAAATTTATATTTTATTTTCGATCCGTACTTTTGTTTTACAGAAAAAATCAATTTTTCATAATTTTGAAATTTATATTTATTTTCGATCCGTACTTCTGTTTGACAAAAAAAAACTTTTGTTTTTGCAAAAAAAACTCAATTTTTTCTAATTTCGAAATTCAAATTTTCTTTTCGATCCGTCCTTTTGTTTTACACAAAAGAAATCAATTTTTCATAATATGAAAATTTAAATTTTATTTTCGATTCGTACTTTTGTTTTACGAAAAAATCAATTTTTCATAATTTGGAAATTTATATTTTATTTTCGATCTGTACTTTTGTTTTACAAAAAAAATCAATTTTTCATAATTTGGAAATTTATATTTTATTCTCGATCCGTACTTTTTGTTTTAAAAAAAACTCAATTTTTCGTAATTTGGAAATTCAAATTTTATTTTCGATCTATACTTTTGCTTTACACAAAAAAACTTAATTTTTTCGTATTTTCAAAATTTATATTTTATTTTCGATCCGTACTTTTTTTTACAAAAAAAAACAATTTTTCACAATTTTTAAATTTATATTTATTTTCGAACAATACTTCTGTTTGACAAAAAAAACTCAATTTTTCTTAATTTGGAAATTTATATTTTCTTATCCATCCGCACTTTTGTTTTACAAAAAAAAATCAATTTTTCATGATTTGGAAATTTATATTTTATTCTTGATCCGTACTTTTGTTTTACAAAAAAAACCCAATTTTTTGTAATTTGGAAATTTATATATTATTCTCAATTTGTACTTTAGTTTTACAAAAAAAATTCAAATTTTCATAATTTGGAAATTTAAATTTTATCCTCGATACGTACTTTTGTTTTATGCAAAAAAACTCAATTTTTATAATTTCGAAATTCATATTTTATTTTTGATCCCTACTTTTGTTTTACGAAAAAAAACTCAATTTTTCATAATTGGCATAATTATTTTATTCTCGATTTGTACTTTTATTTTACAAAAAAAAACTCAATTTTTCGTAATTTGGAAATTAGAATTTTATTTTCGATCCGTACTTTTGTTTTACACAAAAAAACTCAATTTTTCATATTTTCGAAATTTATATTTTATTTTCGATCCGTATTTTTGTTTTACATAAAAATCAATTTTTCATAATTTTGAAATTTATATTTATTTTCGATCCGTACTTCTTTTTGAACAAAAAAACTCAATTTTGCATAATTTGGAAAATTATATTTTATTCTCTATCCGTACTTTTGTTTTACAAAAAAATATCAATTTTTCATAATTTGGAAGTTTATATTTTATTCTCGATCCGAACTTTTCTTTTACAGAAAAAACTATATTTGTTTTAGCTTCGAAATTTAAATTTTATTTTCGATCCGTACTTTTGTTTTACACAAAAAACCTATATTTTTCGTAACTTCGAAATCTAAATTTGATTTTCGATACGTACTTTTGTTTTACAAAAATAAATCAATTTTTCATAATTTTTAAATTTATATTTTATTTTCGATCCGTACTTTTGTTTTGCAAAAAAAAACTCAATTTTTGATGACTTGGAAATTCAAATTTTATTTTCGATCCATACTTTTGTTTTACAAAATAAAACTCAATTTTTCGTAATTTGGAAATTTATATTTTAATCTCGATTTGTACTTTTGTTTTTGCAAAAAAAACTCAATTTTTTCTAATTTCAAAATTCAAATTTTCTTTTCGATCCGTCCTTTTGTTTTACACAAAAGAAATCAATTTTTCATAATATGAAAATTTAAATTTTATTTTCGATTCGTACTTTTGTTTTACGAAAAAATCAATTTTTCATAATTTGGAAATTTATATTTTATTTTCGATCTGTACTTTTGTTTTACAAAAAAAATCCATTTGTCATAATTTGGAAATTTATATTTTATTCTCGATCCGTACTTTTTGTTTTAAAAAAAACTCAATTTTTCGTAATTTGGAAATTCAAATTTTATTTTCGATCTATACTTTTGTTTTACACAAAAAAACTTAATTTTTTCGTATTTTCAAAATTTATATTTTATTTTCGATCCGTACTTTTTTTTACAAAAAAAACAATTTTTCACAATTTTTAAATTTATATTTATTTTCGAACAATACTTCTGTTTGACAAAAAAAACTCAATTTTTCTTAATTTAGAAATTTATATTTTATTATCCATCCGTACTTTTGTTTTACAAAAAAAATCAATTTTTCATGATTTGGAAATTTATGTTTTATTCTCCATCCGTACTTTTGTTTTACAAAAAAAAACCCAATTTTTCGTAATTTGGAAATTTATATATTATTCTCGATTCATACTTTTGTTTTACAAAAAAAATTCAAATTTTCTTAATTTGGAAATTTACATTTTATCCTCGATACGTACTTTTGTTTTACGCAAAAAAACTCAATTTTTGTAATTTCGAAATTCATATTTTATTTTTGATCCCTACTTTTGTTTTACGAAAAAAAACTCAATTTTTTCATAATTGGCATATTTATATTTTATTCTCGATTTGTACTTTTGTTTTATAAAAAAAAAACTCAATTTTTCGTAATTTGGAAATTAGAATTTTATTTTCGATCCGTACTTTTGTTTTACAATAAAAAACTCAATTTTTCATATTTTCAAAATTTATATTTTATTTTCGATCCGTATTTTTGTTTTACAAAAAAAATCAATTTTTCTTAATTTTGAAATTTATATTTATTTTCGATCGGTACTTCTGTTTAACAAAAAACACTCAATTTTGCGTAATTTGGAAAATTATATTTTATTCTCTATCCAGTACTTTAGTTTTACAAAAAAATATCAATTTTTCATAATTTGGAAGTTTATATTTTATTCTCGATCCGAACTTTTCTTTTATAGAAAAAACTATTATTGTTGTAACTTTGAAATTTAAATTTTATTTTCGATCCGTACTTTTTTTTTAACAAAAAAATATCAATTTTCCATAATTTTAAAATTTATATTTTATTTTCGATCCGTACTTTTGTTTTACGCAAAAAACCTATATTTTTCGTAACTTCGAAATCTAAATTTGATTTTCGATACGTACTTTTGTTTTACAAAAATAAATCAATTTTTCATAATTTTGAAATTTATATTTTATTTTCGATCCGTACTTTTGTTTTGCAAAAAAAAACTCAATTTTTGATGACTTGGAAATTCAAATTTTATTTTCGATCCATACTTTTGTTTTACAAAATAAAACTCAATTTTTCGTAATTTGGAAATTTATATTTTAATCTCGATTTGTACTTTTGTTTTTGCATAAAAAACTCAATTTTTTCTAATTTCGAAATTCAAATTTTCTTTTCGATCCGTCCTTTTGTTTTACACAAAAGAAATCAATTTTTCATAATATGAAAATTTAAATTTTATTTCCGATTCGTACTTTTGTTTTACAAAAAAATCAATTTTTCATAATTTGGAAATTTATATTTTATTTTCGATCTGTACTTTTGTTTTACAAAAAAAATCCATTTTTCATAATTTGGAAATTTATATTTTATTCTCGATCCGTACTTTTTGTTTTAAAAAAAACTCAATTTTTCGTAATTTGGAAATTCAAATTTTATTTTCGATCTATACTTTTGTTTTACACAAAAAACTTAAGTTTTTCGTATTTTCAAAATTTATATTTTATTTTGGATCCGTACTTTTTTTTACAAAAAAAACAATTTTTCACAATTTTTAAATTTATATTTATTTTCGAACAATACTTCTGTTTGACAAAAAAAACTCAATTTTTCTTAATTTGGAAATTTGTATTTTATTATCCATCCGTACTTTTGTTTTACAAAAAAAATCAATTTTTCATGATTTGGAAATTTATGTTTTATTCTCCATCCGTACTTTTGTTTTACAAAAAAAAACCCAATTTTTCATAATTTGGAAATTTATATATTATTCTCGATTCGTACTTTTGTTTTACAAAAAAAATTCAAATTTTCTTAATTTGGAAATTTACATTTTATCCTCGATACGTACTTTTGTTTTACGCAAAAAAACTCAATTTTTGTAATTTCGAAATTCATATTTTATTTTTGATCCCTACTTTTGTTTTACGAAAAAAAACTCAACTTTTTCATAATTGGCATATTTATATTTTATTCTCGATTTCTACTTTTGTTTTATAAAAAAAAAACTCAATTTTTCGTAATTTGGAAATTAGAATTTTATTTTCGATCCGTACTTTTGTTTTACACAAAAAAACTCAATTTTTCGTATTTTCAAAATTTATATTTTATTTTCAATCCGTATTTTTGTTTTACAAAAGAAATCAATTTTTCTTAATTTTGAAATTTATATTTATTTTCGATCGGTACTTCTGTTTAACAAAAAAAACTCAATTTTGCATAATTTGGAAAATTATATTTTATTCTCTATCCGTACTTTAGTTTTACAAAAAAATATCAATTTTTCATAATTTTGAAGTTTATATTTTATTCTCGATCCGAACTTTTCTTTTACAGAAAAAACTATTATTGTTGTAACTTTGAAATTTAAATTTTATTTTCGATCCGTACTTTTGTTTTACACAAAAAACCTATATTTTTCGTAACTTCGAAATCTAAATTTGATTTTCGATACGTACTTTTGTTTTACAAAAATAAATCAATTTTTCATAATTTTTAAATTTATATTTTATTTTCGATCCGTACTTTTGTTTTGCAAAAAAAAAACTCAATTTTTGATGACTTGGAAATTCAAATTTTATTTTCGATCCATACTTTTGTTTTACAAAATAAAACTCAATTTTTCGTAATTTGGAAATTTATATTTTAATCTCGATTTGTACCTTTTTTTTTGCAAAAAAAACTCAATTTTTTCTAATTTCGAAATTCAAATTTTCTTTTCGATCCGTCCTTTTGTTTTACACAAAAGAAATCAATTTTTCATAATATGAAAATTTAAATTTTATTTTCGATTCGTACTTTTGTTTTACGAAAAAATCAATATTTCATAATTTGGAAATTTATATTTTATTTTCGATCTGTACTTTTGTTTTACAAAAAAAAATCCATTTTTCATAATTTGGAAATTTATATTTTATTCTCGATCCGTACTTTTTGTTTTAAAAAAAACTCAATTTTTCGTAATTTGGAAATTCAAATTTTATTTTCGATCTATACTTTTGTTTTTACACAAAAAAACTTAATTTTTTCTTATTTTCAAAATTTATATTTTATTTTCGATCCGTACTTTTTTTTACAAAAAAAAACATTTTTCACAATTTTTAAATTTATATTTATTTTCGAACAATACTTCTGTTTGACAAAAAAAACTCAATTTTTCATAATTTGGAAATTTATATTTTATTCTCGATCCGAACTTTTCTTTTACAGAAAAAACTATTATTGTTGTAACTTTCAAATTTAAATTTTATTTTCGATCCGTACTTTTTTTTTAACAAAAAAATATCAATTTTCCATAATTTTAAAATTTATATTTTATTTTCGATCCAGTACTTTTGTTTTACACAAAAACCTATATTTTTCGTGAACTCGAAATCTAAATTTGATTTTCGACATCGTACTTTTGTTTTACAAAAATAAATCAATTTTTCATAATTTTGAAATTTATATTTTATTTTCGATCCGTACTTTTGTTTTGCAAAAAAAAACTCAATTTTTGATGACTTGGAAATTCAAATTTTATTTTCGATCCATACTTTTGTTTTACAAAATAAAACTCAATTTTTCGTAATTTGGAAATTTATATTTTAATCTCGATTTGTACTTTTTTTTTTGCAAAAAAAACTCAATTTTTTCTAATTTCGAAATTCAAATTTTCTTTTCGATCCGTCCTTTTGTTTTACACAGAAGAAATCAATTTTTCATAATATGAAAATTTAAATTTTATTTTCGATTCGTACTTTTGGTTTACGACAAAATCAATTTTTCATAATTTGGAAATTTATATTTTATTTTCGATCTGTACTTTTGTTTTACAAAAAAAATCCATTTTTCATAATTTTGAAATTTATATTTTATTCTCGATCCGTACTTTTTGTTTTACAAAAAACTCTTTTTTTCGTAATTTGGATATTCAAATTTTATTTTCGATCTATACTTTTGTTTTACACAAAAAAACTTAATTTTTTCGTATTTTCAAAATTTATATTTTATTTTCGATCCGTACTTTTTTTTACAAAAAAAACAATTTTTCACAATTTTTAAATTTATATTTATTTTCGAACAATACTTCTGTTTGACAAAAAAAACTCAATTTTTCTTAATTTTGAAATTTCTATTTTATTATCCATCCGTACTTTTGTTTTACAAAAAAAATCAAATTTTCATGATTTGGAAATTTATGTTTTATTCTCCATCCGTACTTTTGTTTTACAAAAAAAAACCCAATTTTTCATAATTTGGAAATTTATATATTATTCTCGATTCGTACTTTTGTTTTACAAAAAAAATTCAAATTTTCTTAATATGGAAATTTACATTTTATCCTCGATACGTACTTTTGTTTTACACAAAAAAACTCAATTTTTGTAATTTCGAAATTCATATTTTATTTTTGATCCCTACTTTTGTTTTACGAAAAAAAACTCAACTTTTTCATAATTGGCATATTTATATTTTATTCTCGATTTGTACTTTTGTTTTATAAAAAAAAAACTCAATTTTTCGTAATTTGGAAATTAGAATTTTATTTTCGATCCGTACTTTTGTTTTACACAAAAAAACTCAATTTTTCGTATTTTCAAAATTTATATTTTATTTTCAATCCGTATTTTTGTTTTACAAAAGAAATCAATTTTTCTTAATTTTGAAATTTATATTTATTTTCGATCGGTACTTTGTTTAACAAAAAACACTCAATTTTGCGTAATTTGGAAAATTATATTTTATTCTCTATCCGTACTTTAGTTTTACAAAAAATATCAATTTTTCATAATTTGGAAGTTTATATTTTATTCTCGATCCGAACTTTTCTTTTACGTAAAAACTATTATTGTTGTAACTTTGAAATTTAAATTTTATTTTCGATCCAGTACTTTTTTTTAACAAAAAATATCAATTTTCCATAATTTTAAAATTTATATTTTATTTTCGATCCGTACTTTTGTTTTACACAAAAAACCTATATTTTTCGTAACTTCGAAATCTAAATTTGATTTTCGATACGTACTTTTGTTTTACAAAAATAAATCAATTTTTCATAATTTTTAAATTTATATTTTATTTTCGATCCAGTACTTTTGTTTTGCAAAAAAACTCAATTTTTGATGACCTGGAAATTCAAATTTTATTTTCGATCCATACTTTTGTTTTACAAAATAAAACTCAATTTTTCGTAATTTGGAAATTTATATTTTAATCTCGATTTGTACTTTTGTTTTTGCAAAAACTCAATTTTTTCTAATTTCGAAATTCAAATTTTCTTTTCGATCCGTCCTTTTGTTTTACACAAAAGAAATCAATTTTTCATAATATGAAAATTTAAATTTTATTTTCGATTCAGTATTTTTGTTTTACTGAAAAATCAATTTTTCATAATTTGGAAATTTATATTTTATTTTCGATCCAGTACTTTTGTTTTACAAAAAATCAATTTTTCATAATTTGGAAATTTATATTTTATTCTCGATCCAGTACTTTTTGTTTTAAAAACTCAATTTTTCGTAATTTGGAAATTCAAATTTTATTTTCGATCTATACTTTTGCTTTACACAAAAACTTAATTTTTTCGTATTTTCAAAATTTATATTTTATTTTCGATCCAGTACTTTTTTTACAAAAAACAATTTTTCACAATTTTTAAATTTATATTTATTTTCGAACAATACTTCGCTTGACAAAAAACTCAATTTTTCTTAATTTGGAAATTTGTATTTTATTATCCATCCGTATTTTTGTTTTACAAAAAATCAATTTTTCATGATTTGGAAATTTATGTTTTATTCTCCATCCGTACTTTTGTTTTACAAAAACCCAATTTTTCATAATTTGGAAATTTATATATTATTCTCGATTCAGACTTTTGTTTTACAAAAAATTCAAATTTTCTTAATTTGGAAATTTACATTTTATCCTCGATACGTACTTTTGTTTTACGCAAAAACTCAATTTTTGTAATTTCGAAATTCATATTTTATTTTTGATCCCTACTTTTGTTTTACTGAAAAACTCAACTTTTTCATAATTGGCATATTTATATTTTATTCTCGATTTGTACTTTTGTTTTATAAAAAAACTCAATTTTTCGTAATTTGGAAATTAGAATTTTATTTTCGATCCAGTACTTTTGTTTTACACAAAAACTCAATTTTTCAGTATTTTCAAAATTTATATTTTATTTTCGATCCGTATTTTTGTTTTACAAAAGAAATCAATTTTTCTTAATTTTGAAATTTATATTTATTTTCGATCGGTACTTCGCTTAACAAAAACACTCAATTTTGCGTAATTTGGAAAATTATATTTTATTCTCTATCCGTATCTTTAGTTTTACAAAAAAATATCAATTTTTCATAATTTGGAAGTTTATATTTTATTCTCGATCCGAACTTTTCTTTTACAGAAAAAACTATTATTGTTGTAACTTTGAAATTTAAATTTTATTTTCGATCCAGTACTTTTTTTAACAAAAGAATATCAATTTTCCATAATTTTAAAATTTATATTTTATTTTCGATCCAGTACTTTTGTTTTACACAAAAACCTATATTTTTCGTGAATCTCAAATCTAAATTTGATTTTCGATACGCACTTTTGTTTTACAAAAATAAATCAATTTTTCATAATTTTGAAATTTATATTTTATTTTCGATCCGTACTTTTGTTTTGCAAAAAAAAAAACTCAATTTTTGATGACCTGAAAATTCAAATTTTATTTTCGATCCATACTTTTGTTTTACAAAATAAAACTCAATTTTTCGTAATTTGGAAATTTATATTTTAATCTCGATTTGTACTTTTTTTTTTGCAAAAAAAACTCAATTTTTTCTAATTTCGAAATTCAAATTTTCTTTTTCGATCCGTCCTTTTGTTTTACACAAAAGAAATCAATTTTTCATAATATGAAAATTTAAATTTTATTTTCGATTCAGACTTTTGTTTTACTTAAAAATCAATTTTTCATAATTTGGAAATTTATATTTTATTTTCGATCCAGTACTTTTGTTTTACAAAAAATCAATTTTTCATAATTTGGAAATTTATATTTTATTCTCGATCCGTACTTTTGTTTTAAAAAACTCAATTTTTCGTAATTTGAAATTCAAATTTTATTTTCGATCTATACTTTTGCTTTACACAAAAACTTAATTTTTTCAGTATTTTCAAAATTTATATTTTATTTTCGATCCAGTACTTTTTTTACAAAAAACAATTTTTCACAATTTTTAAATTTATATTTATTTTCGAACAATACTTCGCTTGACAAAAAACTCAATTTTTCTTAATTTGGAAATTTGTATTTTATTATCCATCCGTATTTTTGTTTTACAAAAAATCAATTTTTCATGATTTGGAAATTTATGTTTTATTCTCCATCCGTACTTTTGTTTTACAAAAAAAAACCCAATTTTTCATAATTTGGAAATTTATATATTATTCTCGATTCGTACTTTTGTTTTACAAAAAAAATTCAAATTTTCTTAATTTGGAAATTTACATTTTATCCTCGATACGTACTTTTGTTTTACGCAAAAAAACTCAATTTTTGTAATTTCGAAATTCATATTTTATTTTTGATCCCTACTTTTGTTTTACGAAAAAAAACTCAACTTTTTCATAATTGGCATATTTATATTTTATTCTCGATTTGTACTTTTGTTTTATAAAAAAAAAACTCAATTTTTCGTAATTTGGAAATTAGAATTTTATTTTCGATCCGTACTTTTGTTTTACACAAAAAAACTCAATTTTTCGTATTTTCAAAATTTATATTTTATTTTCGATCCGTATTTTTGTTTTACAAAAGAAATCAATTTTTCTTAATTTTGAAATTTATATTTATTTTCGATCAGTACTTCGCTTAACAAAAACACTCAATTTTGCGTAATTTGGAAAATTATATTTTATTCTCTATCCGTATCTTTAGTTTTACAAAAAATATCAATTTTTCATAATTTGGAAGTTTATATTTTATTCTCGATCCGAACTTTTCTTTTACGTAAAAACTATTATTGTTGTAACTTTGAAATTTAAATTTTATTTTCGATCCAGTACTTTTTTTTAACAAAAGAATATCAATTTTCCATAATTTTAAAATTTATATTTTATTTTCGATCCAGTACTTTTGTTTTACACAAAAACCTATATTTTTCGTGAATCTCGAAATCTAAATTTGATTTTCGATACGTACTTTTGTTTTACAAAAATAAATCAATTTTTCATAATTTTTAAATTTATATTTTATTTTCGATCCAGTACTTTTGTTTTGCAAAAAAACTCAATTTTTGATGACCTGAAATTCAAATTTTATTTTCGATCCATACTTTTGTTTTACAAAATAAAACTCAATTTTTCGTAATTTGGAAATTTATATTTTAATCTCGATTTGTACTTTTGTTTTTGCAAAAAAAACTCAATTTTTTCTAATTTCGAAATTCAAATTTTCTTTTCGATCCGTCCTTTTGTTTTACACAAAAGAAATCAATTTTTCATAATATGAAAATTTAAATTTTATTTTCGATTCAGATTTTTGTTTTACTTAAAAATCAATTTTTCATAATTTGGAAATTTATATTTTATTTTCGATCCAGTACTTTTGTTTTACAAAAAAAATCAATTTTTCATAATTTGGAAATTTATATTTTATTCTCGATCCGTACTTTTTGTTTTAAAAAAAACTCAATTTTTCGTAATTTGGAAATTCAAATTTTATTTTCGATCTATACTTTTGCTTTACACAAAAAAACTTAATTTTTTCGTATTTTCAAAATTTATATTTTATTTTCGATCCGTACTTTTTTTTACAAAAAAAAACAATTTTTCACAATTTTTAAATTTATATTTATTTTCGAACAATACTTCTGTTTGACAAAAAAAACTCAATTTTTCTTAATTTGGAAATTTGTATTTTATTATCCATCCGTACTTTTGTTTTACAAAAAAAATCAATTTTTCATGATTTGGAAATTTATGTTTTATTCTCCATCCGTACTTTTGTTTTACAAAAACCCAATTTTTCATAATTTGGAAATTTATATATTATTCTCGATTCAGTACTTTTGTTTTACAAAAAATTCAAATTTTCTTAATTTGGAAATTTACATTTTATCCTCGATACGTACTTTTGTTTTACGCAAAAACTCAATTTTTGTAATTTCGAAATTCATATTTTATTTTTGATCCCTACTTTTGTTTTACTGAAAAACTCAACTTTTTCATAATTGGCATATTTATATTTTATTCTCGATTTGTACTTTTGTTTTATAAAAAAACTCAATTTTTCGTAATTTGGAAATTAGAATTTTATTTTCGATCCAGTACTTTTGTTTTACACAAAAACTCAATTTTTCGTATTTTCAAAATTTATATTTTATTTTCGATCCGTATTTTTGTTTTACAAAAGAAATCAATTTTTCTTAATTTTGAAATTTATATTTATTTTCGATCGGTACTTCGCTTAACAAAAACACTCAATTTTGCGTAATTTGGAAAATTATATTTTATTCTCTATCCGTATCTTTAGTTTTACAAAAAATATCAATTTTTCATAATTTGGAAGTTTATATTTTATTCTCGATCCGAACTTTTCTTTTACGTAAAAACTATTATTGTTGTAACTTTGAAATTTAAATTTTATTTTCGATCCAGTACTTTTTTTTAACAAAAAATATCAATTTTCCATAATTTTAAAATTTATATTTTATTTTCGATCCAGTACTTTTGTTTTACACAAAAACCTATATTTTTCGTGAACTCGAAATCTAAATTTGATTTTCGATACGCACTTTTGTTTTACAAAAATAAATCAATTTTTCATAATTTTTAAATTTATATTTTATTTTCGATCCGTACTTTTGTTTTGCAAAAAAACTCAATTTTTGATGACCTGAAATTCAAATTTTATTTTCGATCCATACTTTTGTTTTACAAAATAAAACTCAATTTTTCGTAATTTGGAAATTTATATTTTAATCTCGATTTGTACTTTTGTTTTTGCAAAAACTCAATTTTTTCTAATTTCGAAATTCAAATTTTCTTTTCGATCCGTCCTTTTGTTTTACACAAAAGAAATCAATTTTTCATAATATGAAAATTTAAATTTTATTTTCGATTCAGATTTTTGTTTTACTTAAAAATCAATTTTTCATAATTTGGAAATTTATATTTTATTTTCGATCCAGTACTTTTGTTTTACAAAAAATCAATTTTTCATAATTTGGAAATTTATATTTTATTCTCGATCCAGTACTTTTGTTTTAAAAAACTCAATTTTTCGTAATTTGGAAATTCAAATTTTATTTTCGATCTATACTTTTGCTTTACACAAAAACTTAATTTTTTCAGTATTTTCAAAATTTATATTTTATTTTCGATCCAGTACTTTTTTTACAAAAAACAATTTTTCACAATTTTTAAATTTATATTTATTTTCGAACAATACTTCGCTTGACAAAAAACTCAATTTTTCTTAATTTGGAAATTTGTATTTTATTATCCATCCGTATTTTTGTTTTACAAAAAATCAATTTTTCATGATTTGGAAATTTATGTTTTATTCTCCATCCGTACTTTTGTTTTACAAAAACCCAATTTTTCATAATTTGGAAATTTATATATTATTCTCGATTCAGTACTTTTGTTTTACAAAAAAATTCAAATTTTCTTAATTTGGAAATTTACATTTTATCCTCGATACGTACTTTTGTTTTACGCAAAAACTCAATTTTTGTAATTTCGAAATTCATATTTTATTTTTGATCCCTACTTTTGTTTTACTGAAAAACTCAACTTTTTCATAATTGGCATATTTATATTTTATTCTCGATTTGTACTTTTGTTTTATAAAAAAACTCAATTTTTCGTAATTTGGAAATTAGAATTTTATTTTCGATCCAGTACTTTTGTTTTACACAAAAACTCAATTTTTCGTATTTTCAAAATTTATATTTTATTTTCGATCCGTATTTTTGTTTTACAAAAGAAATCAATTTTTCTTAATTTTGAAATTTATATTTATTTTCGATCGGTACTTCTGTTTAACAAAAAACACTCAATTTTGCGTAATTTGGAAAATTATATTTTATTCTCTATCCGTACTTTAGTTTTACAAAAAAATATCAATTTTTCATAATTTGGAAGTTTATATTTTATTCTCGATCCGAACTTTTCTTTTACGTAAAAACTATTATTGTTGTAACTTTGAAATTTAAATTTTATTTTCGATCCAGTACTTTTTTTAACAAAAAATATCAATTTTCCATAATTTTAAAATTTATATTTTATTTTCGATCCAGTACTTTTGTTTTACACAAAAACCTATATTTTTCGTAACTTCGAAATCTAAATTTGATTTTCGATACGTACTTTTGTTTTACAAAAATAAATCAATTTTTCATAATTTTTAAATTTATATTTTATTTTCGATCCGTACTTTTGTTTTGCAAAAAAACTCAATTTTTGATGACCTGAAATTCAAATTTTATTTTCGATCCATACTTTTGTTTTACAAAATAAAACTCAATTTTTCGTAATTTGGAAATTTATATTTTAATCTCGATTTGTACTTTTGTTTTTGCAAAAACTCAATTTTTTCTAATTTCGAAATTCAAATTTTCTTTTCGATCCGTCCTTTTGTTTTACACAAAAGAAATCAATTTTTCATAATATGAAAATTTAAATTTTATTTTCGATTCGTACTTTTGTTTTACGAAAAAATCAATTTTTCATAATTTGGAAATTTATATTTTATTTTCGATCTGTACTTTTGTTTTACAAAAAAAATCAATTTTTCATAATTTGGAAATTTATATTTTATTCTCGATCCGTACTTTTTGTTTTAAAAAAAACTCAATTTTTCGTAATTTGGAAATTCAAATTTTATTTTCGATCTATACTTTTGCTTTACACAAAAACTTAATTTTTTCAGTATTTTCAAAATTTATATTTTATTTTCGATCCAGTACTTTTTTTACAAAAAACAATTTTTCACAATTTTTAAATTTATATTTATTTTCGAACAATACTTCGCTTGACAAAAACTCAATTTTTCTTAATTTGGAAATTTGTATTTTATTATCCATCCGTACTTTTGTTTTACAAAAAATCAATTTTTCATGATTTGGAAATTTATGTTTTATTCTCCATCCGTATTCTTTGTTTTACAAAAACCCAATTTTTCATAATTTGGAAATTTATATATTATTCTCGATTCAGTACTTTTGTTTTACAAAAAATTCAAATTTTCTTAATTTGGAAATTTACATTTTATCCTCGATACGTACTTTTGTTTTACGCAAAAACTCAATTTTTGTAATTTCGAAATTCATATTTTATTTTTGATCCCTACTTTTGTTTTACTGAAAAAACTCAACTTTTTCATAATTGGCATATTTATATTTTATTCTCGATTTGTACTTTTGTTTTATAAAAAAACTCAATTTTTCGTAATTTGGAAATTAGAATTTTATTTTCGATCCAGTACTTTTGTTTTACACAAAAACTCAATTTTTCGTATTTTCAAAATTTATATTTTATTTTCGATCCGTATTTTTGTTTTACAAAAGAAATCAATTTTTCTTAATTTTGAAATTTATATTTATTTTCGATCGGTACTTCGTTTAACAAAAACACTCAATTTTGCGTAATTTGGAAAATTATATTTTATTCTCTATCCGTATCTTTAGTTTTACAAAAAATATCAATTTTTCATAATTTGGAAGTTTATATTTTATTCTCGATCCGAACTTTTCTTTTACGAAAAAACTATTATTGTTGTAACTTTGAAATTTAAATTTTATTTTCGATCCGTACTTTTTTTTTAACAAAAAAATATCAATTTTCCATAATTTTAAAATTTATATTTTATTTTCGATCCAGTACTTTTGTTTTACACAAAAACCTATATTTTTCGTGAATCTCAAATCTAAATTTGATTTTCGATACGTACTTTTGTTTTACAAAAATAAATCAATTTTTCATAATTTTTAAATTTATATTTTATTTTCGATCCGTACTTTTGTTTTGCAAAAAAACTCAATTTTTGATGACCTGAAATTCAAATTTTATTTTCGATCCATACTTTTGTTTTACAAAATAAAACTCAATTTTTCGTAATTTGGAAATTTATATTTTAATCTCGATTTGTACTTTTGTTTTTGCAAAAACTCAATTTTTTCTAATTTCGAAATTCAAATTTTCTTTTCGATCCGTCCTTTGTTTTACACAAAAGAAATCAATTTTTCATAATATGAAAATTTAAATTTTATTTTCGATTCAGATTTTTGTTTTACTTAAAAATCAATTTTTCATAATTTGGAAATTTATATTTTATTTTCGATCCAGTACTTTTGTTTTACAAAAAATCAATTTTTCATAATTTGGAAATTTATATTTTATTCTCGATCCGTACTTTTGTTTTAAAAAACTCAATTTTTCGTAATTTGAAATTCAAATTTTGTTTTCGATCTATACTTTTGCTTTACACAAAAACTTAATTTTTTCGTATTTTCAAAATTTATATTTTATTTTCGATCCAGACTTTTTTTACAAAAAACAATTTTTCACAATTTTTAAATTTATATTTATTTTCGAACAATACTTCGCTTGACAAAAACTCAATTTTTCTTAATTTGGAAATTTGTATTTTATTATCCATCCGTATCTTTTGTTTTACAAAAAATCAATTTTTCATGATTTGGAAATTTATGTTTTATTCTCCATCCGTACTTTTGTTTTACAAAAACCCAATTTTTCATAATTTGGAAATTTATATATTATTCTCGATTCAGTACTTTTGTTTTACAAAAAATTCAAATTTTCTTAATTTGGAAATTTACATTTTATCCTCGATACGTACTTTTGTTTTACGCAAAAACTCAATTTTTGTAATTTCGAAATTCATATTTTATTTTTGATCCCTACTTTTGTTTTACTGAAAAAACTCAACTTTTTCATAATTGGCATATTTATATTTTATTCTCGATTTGTACTTTTGTTTTATAAAAAAACTCAATTTTTCGTAATTTGGAAATTAGAATTTTATTTTCGATCCAGTACTTTTGTTTTACACAAAAACTCAATTTTTCGTATTTTCAAAATTTATATTTTATTTTCGATCCGTATTTTTGTTTTACAAAAGAAATCAATTTTTCTTAATTTTGAAATTTATATTTATTTTCGATCGGTACTTCGCTTAACAAAAACACTCAATTTTGCGTAATTTGGAAAATTATATTTTATTCTCTATCCGTATTCTTTAGTTTTACAAAAAATATCAATTTTTCATAATTTGGAAGTTTATATTTTATTCTCGATCCGAACTTTTCTTTTACGTAAAAACTATTATTGTTGTAACTTTGAAATTTAAATTTTATTTTCGATCCAGACTTTTTTTTAACAAAAAATATCAATTTTCCATAATTTTAAAATTTATATTTTATTTTCGATCCAGTACTTTTGTTTTACACAAAAACCTATATTTTTCGTGAACTCGAAATCTAAATTTGATTTTCGATACGCATCTTTTGTTTTACAAAAATAAATCAATTTTTCATAATTTTTAAATTTATATTTTATTTTCGATCCGTACTTTTGTTTTGCAAAAACTCAATTTTTGATGACCTGAAATTCAAATTTTATTTTCGATCCATACTTTTGTTTTACAAAATAAAACTCAATTTTTCGTAATTTGGAAATTTATATTTTAATCTCGATTTGTACTTTTGTTTTTGCAAAAACTCAATTTTTTCTAATTTCGAAATTCAAATTTTCTTTTTCGATCCGTCCCTTTGTTTTACACAAAAGAAATCAATTTTTCATAATATGAAAATTTAAATTTTATTTTCGATTCAGATTTTTGTTTTACTTAAAAATCAATTTTTCATAATTTGGAAATTTATATTTTATTTTCGATCTGTACTTTTGTTTTACAAAAAATCAATTTTTCATAATTTGGAAATTTATATTTTATTCTCGATCCGTACTTTTGTTTTAAAAACTCAATTTTTCGTAATTTGGAAATTCAAATTTTATTTTCGATCTATACTTTTGCTTTACACAAAAACTTAATTTTTTCGTGATTTTCAAAATTTATATTTTATTTTCGATCCAGTACTTTTTTTACAAAAAACAATTTTTCACAATTTTTAAATTTATATTTATTTTCGAACAATACTTCGCTTGACAAAAAACTCAATTTTTCTTAATTTGGAAATTTGTATTTTATTATCCATCCGTATTTTTGTTTTACAAAAAATCAATTTTTCATGATTTGGAAATTTATGTTTTATTCTCCATCCGTACTTTTGTTTTACAAAAACCCAATTTTTCATAATTTGGAAATTTATATATTATTCTCGATTCAGACTTTTGTTTTACAAAAAATTCAAATTTTCTTAATTTGGAAATTTACATTTTATCCTCGATACGTATTCTTTGTTTTACGCAAAAACTCAATTTTTGTAATTTCGAAATTCATATTTTATTTTTGATCCCTACTTTTGTTTTACTGAAAAACTCAACTTTTTCATAATTGGCATATTTATATTTTATTCTCGATTTGTACTTTTGTTTTATAAAAAAACTCAATTTTTCGTAATTTGGAAATTAGAATTTTATTTTCGATCCAGTACTTTTGTTTTACACAAAAACTCAATTTTTCGTATTTTCAAAATTTATATTTTATTTTCGATCCGTATTTTTGTTTTACAAAAGAAATCAATTTTTCTTAATTTTGAAATTTATATTTATTTTCGATCGGTACTTCGCTTAACAAAAACACTCAATTTTGCGTAATTTGGAAAATTATATTTTATTCTCTATCCGTACTTTTAGTTTTACAAAAAATATCAATTTTTCATAATTTGGAAGTTTATATTTTATTCTCGATCCGAACTTTTCTTTTACGTAAAAACTATTATTGTTGTAACTTTGAAATTTAAATTTTATTTTCGATCCAGTACTTTTTTTAACAAAAAATATCAATTTTCCATAATTTTAAAATTTATATTTTATTTTCGATCCGTACTTTTGTTTTACACAAAAACCTATATTTTTCGTGAATCTCGAAATCTAAATTTGATTTTCGATACGTATTTTTGTTTTACAAAAATAAATCAATTTTTCATAATTTTTAAATTTATATTTTATTTTCGATCCGTACTTTTGTTTTGCAAAAAAAAAACTCAATTTTTGATGACCTGGAAATTCAAATTTTATTTTCGATCCATACTTTTGTTTTACAAAATAAAACTCAATTTTTCGTAATTTGGAAATTTATATTTTAATCTCGATTTGTACTTTTGTTTTTGCAAAAACTCAATTTTTTCTAATTTCAAATTCAAATTTTCTTTTCGATCCGTCCCTTTGTTTTACACAAAAGAAATCAATTTTTCATAATATGAAAATTTAAATTTTATTTTCGATTCAGATTTTTGTTTTACTTAAAAATCAATTTTTCATAATTTGGAAATTTATATTTTATTTTCGATCCAGTACTTTTGTTTTACAAAAAATCAATTTTTCATAATTTGGAAATTTATATTTTATTCTCGATCCGTACTTTTGTTTTAAAAAACTCAATTTTTCGTAATTTGAAATTCAAATTTTATTTTCGATCTATACTTTTGCTTTACACAAAAACTTAATTTTTTCAGTATTTTCAAAATTTATATTTTATTTTCGATCCAGACTTTTTTTACAAAAAACAATTTTTCACAATTTTTAAATTTATATTTATTTTCGAACAATACTTCGCTTGACAAAAACTCAATTTTTCTTAATTTGGAAATTTGTATTTTATTATCCATCCGTACTTTTGTTTTACAAAAAAAATCAATTTTTCATGATTTGGAAATTTATGTTTTATTCTCCATCCGTATTTCTTTGTTTTACAAAAACCCAATTTTTCATAATTTGGAAATTTATATATTATTCTCGATTCAGTACTTTTGTTTTACAAAAAATTCAAATTTTCTTAATTTGGAAATTTACATTTTATCCTCGATACGTACTTTTGTTTTACGCAAAAACTCAATTTTTGTAATTTCGAAATTCATATTTTATTTTTGATCCCTACTTTTGTTTTACGTAAAAACTCAACTTTTTCATAATTGGCATATTTATATTTTATTCTCGATTTGTACTTTTGTTTTATAAAAAACTCAATTTTTCGTAATTTGGAAATTAGAATTTTATTTTCGATCCAGTACTTTTGTTTTACACAAAAACTCAATTTTTCGTATTTTCAAAATTTATATTTTATTTTCGATCCGTATTTTTGTTTTACAAAAGAAATCAATTTTTCTTAATTTTGAAATTTATATTTATTTTCGATCGAGTACTTCCGCTTAACAAAAACACTCAATTTTGCGTAATTTGGAAAATTATATTTTATTCTCTATCCGTATCTTTAGTTTTACAAAAAATATCAATTTTTCATAATTTGGAAGTTTATATTTTATTCTCGATCCGAACTTTTCTTTTACGTAAAAACTATTATTGTTGTAACTTTGAAATTTAAATTTTATTTTCGATCCAGTACTTTTTTTTAACAAAAAATATCAATTTTCCATAATTTTAAAATTTATATTTTATTTTCGATCCAGTACTTTTGTTTTACACAAAAACCTATATTTTTCGTGAATCTCAAATCTAAATTTGATTTTCGATACGCATTTTTGTTTTACAAAAATAAATCAATTTTTCATAATTTTTAAATTTATATTTTATTTTCGATCCGTACTTTTGTTTTGCAAAAAAACTCAATTTTTGATGACCTGAAATTCAAATTTTATTTTCGATCCATACTTTTGTTTTACAAAATAAAACTCAATTTTTCGTAATTTGGAAATTTATATTTTAATCTCGATTTGTACTTTTGTTTTTGCAAAAACTCAATTTTTTCTAATTTCGAAATTCAAATTTTCTTTTTCGATCCGTCCTTTGTTTTACACAAAAGAAATCAATTTTTCATAATATGAAAATTTAAATTTTATTTTCGATTCAGATTTTTGTTTTACTGAAAAATCAATTTTTCATAATTTGGAAATTTATATTTTATTTTCGATCTGTACTTTTGTTTTACAAAAAATCAATTTTTCATAATTTGGAAATTTATATTTTATTCTCGATCCGTACTTTTGTTTTAAAAAACTCAATTTTTCGTAATTTGGAAATTCAAATTTTATTTTCGATCTATACTTTTGCTTTACACAAAAACTTAATTTTTTCAGTATTTTCAAAATTTATATTTTATTTTCGATCCAGTACTTTTTTTACAAAAAACAATTTTTCACAATTTTTAAATTTATATTTATTTTCGAACAATACTTCGCTTGACAAAAACTCAATTTTTCTTAATTTGGAAATTTGTATTTTATTATCCATCCGTATTTTTGTTTTACAAAAAATCAATTTTTCATGATTTGGAAATTTATGTTTTATTCTCCATCCGTACTTTTGTTTTACAAAAACCCAATTTTTCATAATTTGGAAATTTATATATTATTCTCGATTCAGTACTTTTGTTTTACAAAAAAATTCAAATTTTCTTAATTTGGAAATTTACATTTTATCCTCGATACGTACTTTTTGTTTTACGCAAAAACTCAATTTTTGTAATTTCGAAATTCATATTTTATTTTTGATCCCTACTTTTGTTTTACTAAAAAACTCAACTTTTTCATAATTGGCATATTTATATTTTATTCTCGATTTGTACTTTTGTTTTATAAAAAACTCAATTTTTCGTAATTTGGAAATTAGAATTTTATTTTCGATCCAGTACTTTTGTTTTACACAAAAACTCAATTTTTCGTATTTTCAAAATTTATATTTTATTTTCGATCCGTATTTTTGTTTTACAAAAGAAATCAATTTTTCTTAATTTTGAAATTTATATTTATTTTCGATCGGTACTTCGCTTAACAAAAACACTCAATTTTGCGTAATTTGGAAAATTATATTTTATTCTCTATCCGTACTTTAGTTTTACAAAAAAATATCAATTTTTCATAATTTGGAAGTTTATATTTTATTCTCGATCCGAACTTTTCTTTTACAGAAAAAACTATTATTGTTGTAACTTTGAAATTTAAATTTTATTTTCGATCCGTACTTTTTTTTTAACAAAAAAATATCAATTTTCCATAATTTTAAAATTTATATTTTATTTTCGATCCAGTACTTTTGTTTTACACAAAAACCTATATTTTTCGTGAATCTCGAAATCTAAATTTGATTTTCGATACGTACTTTTGTTTTACAAAAATAAATCAATTTTTCATAATTTTTAAATTTATATTTTATTTTCGATCCGTACTTTTGTTTTGCAAAAAACTCAATTTTTGATGACCTGAAATTCAAATTTTATTTTCGATCCATACTTTTGTTTTACAAAATAAAACTCAATTTTTCGTAATTTGGAAATTTATATTTTAATCTCGATTTGTACTTTTGTTTTTGCAAAAACTCAATTTTTTCTAATTTCGAAATTCAAATTTTCTTTTCGATCCGCCCTTTGTTTTACACAAAAGAAATCAATTTTTCATAATATGAAAATTTAAATTTTATTTTCGATTCGTACTTTTGTTTTACGAAAAAATCAATTTTTCATAATTTGGAAATTTATATTTTATTTTCGATCTGTACTTTTGTTTTACAAAAAAAATCAATTTTTCATAATTTGGAAATTTATATTTTATTCTCGATCCGTACTTTTTGTTTTAAAAAAAACTCAATTTTTCGTAATTTGGAAATTCAAATTTTATTTTCGATCTATACTTTTGCTTTACACAAAAACTTAATTTTTTCAGTATTTTCAAAATTTATATTTTATTTTCGATCCAGTACTTTTTTTACAAAAAACAATTTTTCACAATTTTTAAATTTATATTTATTTTCGAACAATACTGCTTGACAAAAACTCAATTTTTCTTAATTTGGAAATTTGTATTTTATTATCCATCCGTATCTTTTGTTTTACAAAAAATCAATTTTTCATGATTTGGAAATTTATGTTTTATTCTCCATCCGTATTTTTGTTTTACAAAAACCCAATTTTTCATAATTTGGAAATTTATATATTATTCTCGATTCAGACTTTTGTTTTACAAAAAAATTCAAATTTTCTTAATTTGGAAATTTACATTTTATCCTCGATACGTATCTTTGTTTTACGCAAAACTCAATTTTTGTAATTTCGAAATTCATATTTTATTTTTGATCCCTACTTTTGTTTTACTAAAAAAACTCAACTTTTTCATAATTGGCATATTTATATTTTATTCTCGATTTGTACTTTTGTTTTATAAAAAAACTCAATTTTTCGTAATTTGGAAATTAGAATTTTATTTTCGATCCAGTACTTTTGTTTTACACAAAAACTCAATTTTTCGTATTTTCAAAATTTATATTTTATTTTCGATCCAGTATTTTTGTTTTACAAAAGAAATCAATTTTTCTTAATTTTGAAATTTATATTTATTTTCGATCGGTACTTCGCTTAACAAAAACACTCAATTTTGCGTAATTTGGAAAATTATATTTTATTCTCTATCCAGTACTTTAGTTTTACAAAAAATATCAATTTTTCATAATTTGGAAGTTTATATTTTATTCTCGATCCGAACTTTTCTTTTACGAAAAAACTATTATTGTTGTAACTTTGAAATTTAAATTTTATTTTCGATCCGTACTTTTTTTTTAACAAAAAAATATCAATTTTCCATAATTTTAAAATTTATATTTTATTTTCGATCCAGTACTTTTGTTTTACACAAAAACCTATATTTTTCGTGAATCTCGAAATCTAAATTTGATTTTCGATACGTACTTTTGTTTTACAAAAATAAATCAATTTTTCATAATTTTTAAATTTATATTTTATTTTCGATCCAGTACTTTTGTTTTGCAAAAAACTCAATTTTTGATGACCTGAAATTCAAATTTTATTTTCGATCCATACTTTTGTTTTACAAAATAAAACTCAATTTTTCGTAATTTGGAAATTTATATTTTAATCTCGATTTGTACTTTTGTTTTTGCAAAAACTCAATTTTTTCTAATTTCGAAATTCAAATTTTCTTTTCGATCCGTCCTTTGTTTTACACAAAAGAAATCAATTTTTCATAATATGAAAATTTAAATTTTATTTTCGATTCAGATTTTTGTTTTACTTAAAAATCAATTTTTCATAATTTGGAAATTTATATTTTATTTTCGATCCAGTACTTTTGTTTTACAAAAAAAATCAATTTTTCATAATTTGGAAATTTATATTTTATTCTCGATCCGTACTTTTTGTTTTAAAAAAAACTCAATTTTTCGTAATTTGAAATTCAAATTTTATTTTCGATCTATACTTTTGCTTTACACAAAAACTTAATTTTTTCGTATTTTCAAAATTTATATTTTATTTTCGATCCAGTACTTTTTTTACAAAAAACAATTTTTCACAATTTTTAAATTTATATTTATTTTCGAACAATACTTCGCTTGACAAAAACTCAATTTTTCTTAATTTGGAAATTTGTATTTTATTATCCATCCGTATCTTTTGTTTTACAAAAAATCAATTTTTCATGATTTGGAAATTTATGTTTTATTCTCCATCCGTACTTTTGTTTTACAAAAAAAAACCCAATTTTTCATAATTTGGAAATTTATATATTATTCTCGATTCGTACTTTTGTTTTACAAAAAATTCAAATTTTCTTAATTTGGAAATTTACATTTTATCCTCGATACGTACTTTTGTTTTACGCAAAAACTCAATTTTTGTAATTTCGAAATTCATATTTTATTTTTGATCCCTACTTTTGTTTTACTAAAAAACTCAACTTTTTCATAATTGGCATATTTATATTTTATTCTCGATTTGTACTTTTGTTTTATAAAAAAACTCAATTTTTCGTAATTTGGAAATTAGAATTTTATTTTCGATCCAGTACTTTTGTTTTACACAAAAACTCAATTTTTCAGTATTTTCAAAATTTATATTTTATTTTCGATCCGTATTTTTGTTTTACAAAAGAAATCAATTTTTCTTAATTTTGAAATTTATATTTATTTTCGATCGGTACTTCGCTTAACAAAAACACTCAATTTTGCGTAATTTGGAAAATTATATTTTATTCTCTATCCGTACTTTAGTTTTACAAAAAAATATCAATTTTTCATAATTTGGAAGTTTATATTTTATTCTCGATCCGAACTTTTCTTTTACAGTAAAAACTATTATTGTTGTAACTTTGAAATTTAAATTTTATTTTCGATCCAGTACTTTTTTTTAACAAAAAATATCAATTTTCCATAATTTTAAAATTTATATTTTATTTTCGATCCAGTACTTTTGTTTTACACAAAAACCTATATTTTTCGTAATCTCGAAATCTAAATTTGATTTTCGATACGTACTTTTGTTTTACAAAAATAAATCAATTTTTCATAATTTTTAAATTTATATTTTATTTTCGATCCGTACTTTTGTTTTGCAAAAAAAAAACTCAATTTTTGATGACCTGGAAATTCAAATTTTATTTTCGATCCATACTTTTGTTTTACAAAATAAAACTCAATTTTTCGTAATTTGGAAATTTATATTTTAATCTCGATTTGTACTTTTGTTTTTGCAAAAAAAACTCAATTTTTTCTAATTTCGAAATTCAAATTTTCTTTTCGATCCGTCCTTTTGTTTTACACAAAAGAAATCAATTTTTCATAATATGAAAATTTAAATTTTATTCTCGATTCAGATTCTTTGTTTTACTTAAAAATCAATTTTTCATAATTTGGAAATTTATATTTTATTTTCGATCCAGACTTTTGTTTTACAAAAAATCAATTTTTCATAATTTGGAAATTTATATTTTATTCTCGATCCAGTACTTTTGTTTTAAAAACTCAATTTTTCGTAATTTGGAAATTCAAATTTTATTTTCGATCTATACTTTTGCTTTACACAAAAAAACTTAATTTTTTCGTATTTTCAAAATTTATATTTTATTTTCGATCCGTACTTTTTTTACAAAAAACAATTTTTCACAATTTTTAAATTTATATTTATTTTCGAACAATACTTCGCTTGACAAAAACTCAATTTTTCTTAATTTGGAAATTTGTATTTTATTATCCATCCGTATTTTTGTTTTACAAAAAATCAATTTTTCATGATTTGGAAATTTATGTTTTATTCTCCATCCGTACTTTTGTTTTACAAAAACCCAATTTTTCATAATTTGGAAATTTATATATTATTCTCGATTCAGACTTTTGTTTTACAAAAAATTCAAATTTTCTTAATTTGGAAATTTACATTTTATCCTCGATACGTACTTTTTGTTTTACGCAAAAACTCAATTTTTGTAATTTCGAAATTCATATTTTATTTTTGATCCCTACTTTTGTTTTACTAAAAAAACTCAACTTTTTCATAATTGGCATATTTATATTTTATTCTCGATTTGTACTTTTGTTTTATAAAAAACTCAATTTTTCGTAATTTGGAAATTAGAATTTTATTTTCGATCCAGTACTTTTGTTTTACACAAAAACTCAATTTTTCAGTATTTTCAAAATTTATATTTTATTTTCGATCCGTATTTTTGTTTTACAAAAGAAATCAATTTTTCTTAATTTTGAAATTTATATTTATTTTCGATCGAGCACTTCGCTTAACAAAAACACTCAATTTTGCGTAATTTGGAAAATTATATTTTATTCTCTATCCGTATCTTTAGTTTTACAAAAAATATCAATTTTTCATAATTTGGAAGTTTATATTTTATTCTCGATCCGAACTTTTCTTTTACGTAAAAACTATTATTGTTGTAACTTTGAAATTTAAATTTTATTTTCGATCCAGTACTTTTTTTTAACAAAAAATATCAATTTTCCATAATTTTAAAATTTATATTTTATTTTCGATCCAGTACTTTTGTTTTACACAAAAACCTATATTTTTCGTGAATCTCGAAATCTAAATTTGATTTTCGATACGTACTTTTGTTTTACAAAAATAAATCAATTTTTCATAATTTTTAAATTTATATTTTATTTTCGATCCGTACTTTTGTTTTGCAAAAAAAAAACTCAATTTTTGATGACCTGGAAATTCAAATTTTATTTTCGATCCATACTTTTGTTTTACAAAATAAAACTCAATTTTTCGTAATTTGGAAATTTATATTTTAATCTCGATTTGTACTCTTGTTTTTGCAAAAAAAACTCAATTTTTTCTAATTTCGAAATTCAAATTTTCTTTTCGATCCGTCCTTTTGTTTTACACAAAAGAAATCAATTTTTCATAATATGAAAATTTAAATTTTATTTTCGATTCAGATTTTTGTTTTACTTAAAAATCAATTTTTCATAATTTGGAAATTTATATTTTATTTTCGATCCAGTACTTTTGTTTTACAAAAAAAATCAATTTTTCATAATTTGGAAATTTATATTTTATTCTCGATCCGTACTTTTTGTTTTAAAAAAAACTCAATTTTTCGTAATTTGGAAATTCAAATTTTATTTTCGATCTATACTTTTGCTTTACACAAAAACTTAATTTTTTCAGTATTTTCAAAATTTATATTTTATTTTCGATCCAGACTTTTTTTACAAAAAACAATTTTTCACAATTTTTAAATTTATATTTATTTTCGAACAATACTTCGCTTGACAAAAACTCAATTTTTCTTAATTTGGAAATTTGTATTTTATTATCCATCCGTACTTTTGTTTTACAAAAAATCAATTTTTCATGATTTGGAAATTTATGTTTTATTCTCCATCCGTACTTTTGTTTTACAAAAACCCAATTTTTCATAATTTGGAAATTTATATATTATTCTCGATTCAGACTTTTTGTTTTACAAAAAAATCAATTCAAATTTTCTTAATTTGGAAATTTACATTTTATCCTCGATACGTACTTTTTGATTTACGCAAAAACTCAATTTTTCATAATTTCGAAATTTATATTTTATTTTTGATCCCTACTTTTGTTTTACGAAAAAAAACTCAACTTTTTCATAATTGGCATATTTATATTTTATTCTCGATTTGTACTTTTGTTTTATAAAAAAACTCAATTTTTCGTAATTTGGAAATTAGAATTTTATTTTCGATCCAGACTTTTGTTTTACACAAAAACTCAATTTTTCGTATTTTCAAAATTTATATTTTATTTTCGATCCGTATTTTTGTTTTACAAAAGAAATCAATTTTTCTTAATTTTGAAATTTATATTTATTTTCGATCGGTACTTCGCTTAACAAAAACACTCAATTTTGCGTAATTTGGAAAATTATATTTTATTCTCTATCCGTATCTTTAGTTTTACAAAAAATATCAATTTTTCATAATTTGGAAGTTTATATTTTATTCTCGATCCGAACTTTTCTTTTACGTAAAAACTATTATTGTTGTAACTTTGAAATTTAAATTTTATTTTCGATCCAGTATTTTTTTAACAAAAATATCAATTTTCCATAATTTTAAAATTTATATTTTATTTTCGATCCGTACTTTTGTTTTACACAAAAACCTATATTTTTCGTGAATCTCGAAATCTAAATTTGATTTTCGATACGTACTTTTGTTTTACAAAAATAAATCAATTTTTCATAATTTTTAAATTTATATTTTATTTTCGATCCAGTACTTTTGTTTTGCAAAAAAACTCAATTTTTGATGACCTGAAATTCAAATTTTATTTTCGATCCATACTTTTGTTTTACAAAATAAAACTCAATTTTTCGTAATTTGGAAATTTATATTTTAATCTCGATTTGTACTTTTGTTTTTGCAAAAACTCAATTTTTTCTAATTTCGAAATTCAAATTTTCTTTTCGATCCGTCCCTTTGTTTTACACAAAAGAAATCAATTTTTCATAATATGAAAATTTAAATTTTATTTTCGATTCAGATTTTTGTTTTACTTAAAAATCAATTTTTCATAATTTGGAAATTTATATTTTATTTTCGATCTGTACTTTTGTTTTACAAAAAATCAATTTTTCATAATTTGGAAATTTATATTTTATTCTCGATCCAGTACTTTTTGTTTTAAAAACTCAATTTTTCGTAATTTGAAATTCAAATTTTATTTTCGATCTATACTTTTGCTTTACACAAAAACTTAATTTTTTCAGTATTTTCAAAATTTATATTTTATTTTCGATCCAGATTTTTTTTACAAAAAACAATTTTTCACAATTTTTAAATTTATATTTATTTTCGAACAATACTCGCTTTGACAAAAACTCAATTTTTCTTAATTTGGAAATTTGTATTTTATTATCCATCCGTACTTTTGTTTTACAAAAAAAATCAATTTTTCATGATTTGGAAATTTATGTTTTATTCTCCATCCGTACTTTTGTTTTACAAAAAAAAACCCAATTTTTCATAATTTGGAAATTTATATATTATTCTCGATTCGTACTTTTGTTTTACAAAAAATTCAAATTTTCTTAATTTGGAAATTTACATTTTATCCTCGATACGTACTTTTGTTTTACGCAAAAACTCAATTTTTGTAATTTCGAAATTCATATTTTATTTTTGATCCCTACTTTTGTTTTACTGAAAAACTCAACTTTTTCATAATTGGCATATTTATATTTTATTCTCGATTTGTACTTTTGTTTTATAAAAAAACTCAATTTTTCGTAATTTGGAAATTAGAATTTTATTTTCGATCCAGTACTTTTGTTTTACACAAAAACTCAATTTTTCGTATTTTCAAAATTTATATTTTATTTTCGATCCGTATTTTTGTTTTACAAAAGAAATCAATTTTTCTTAATTTTGAAATTTATATTTATTTTCGATCGGTACTTCGTTTAACAAAAACACTCAATTTTGCGTAATTTGGAAAATTATATTTTATTCTCTATCCGTATCTTTAGTTTTACAAAAAATATCAATTTTTCATAATTTGGAAGTTTATATTTTATTCTCGATCCGAACTTTTCTTTTACAGAAAAAACTATTATTGTTGTAACTTTGAAATTTAAATTTTATTTTCGATCCGTACTTTTTTTTTAACAAAAAAATATCAATTTTCCATAATTTTAAAATTTATATTTTATTTTCGATCCAGTACTTTTGTTTTACACAAAAACCTATATTTTTCGTGAATCTCGAAATCTAAATTTGATTTTCGATACGTACTTTTGTTTTACAAAAATAAATCAATTTTTCATAATTTTTAAATTTATATTTTATTTTCGATCCGTACTTTTGTTTTGCAAAAAAACTCAATTTTTGATGACCTGAAATTCAAATTTTATTTTCGATCCATACTTTTGTTTTACAAAATAAAACTCAATTTTTCGTAATTTGGAAATTTATATTTTAATCTCGATTTGTACTTTTGTTTTTGCAAAAAAAACTCAATTTTTTCTAATTTCGAAATTCAAATTTTCTTTTCGATCCGTCCTTTGTTTTACACAAAAGAAATCAATTTTTCATAATATGAAAATTTAAATTTTATTTTCGATTCAGACTTTTGTTTTACTTAAAAATCAATTTTTCATAATTTGGAAATTTATATTTTATTTTCGATCTGTACTTTTGTTTTACAAAAAAAATCAATTTTTCATAATTTGGAAATTTATATTTTATTCTCGATCCGTACTTTTTGTTTTAAAAAAAACTCAATTTTTCGTAATTTGGAAATTCAAATTTTATTTTCGATCTATACTTTTGCTTTACACAAAAAAACTTAATTTTTTCGTATTTTCAAAATTTATATTTTATTTTCGATCCAGACTTTTTTTACAAAAAACAATTTTTCACAATTTTTAAATTTATATTTATTTTCGAACAATACTTCGCTTGACAAAAACTCAATTTTTCTTAATTTGGAAATTTGTATTTTATTATCCATCCGTATCTTTTGTTTTACAAAAATCAATTTTTCATGATTTGGAAATTTATGTTTTATTCTCCATCCGTATTTTTGTTTTACAAAAACCCAATTTTTCATAATTTGGAAATTTATATATTATTCTCGATTCAGACTTTTGTTTTACAAAAAAATTCAAATTTTCTTAATTTGGAAATTTACATTTTATCCTCGATACGTATCTTTGTTTTACGCAAAAAACTCAATTTTTGTAATTTCGAAATTCATATTTTATTTTTGATCCCTACTTTTGTTTTACTAAAAACTCAACTTTTTCTATAATTGGCATATTTATATTTTATTCTCGATTTCTACTTTTGTTTTATAAAAAAAAAACTCAATTTTTCGTAATTTGGAAATTAGAATTTTATTTTCGATCCGTATTCTTTGTTTTACACAAAAACTCAATTTTTCAGTATTTTCAAAATTTATATTTTATTTTCGATCCGTATTTTTGTTTTACAAAAGAAATCAATTTTTCTTAATTTTGAAATTTATATTTATTTTCGACGAGTACTTCTGCTTAACAAAACACTCAATTTTGTGTAATTTGGAAAATTATATTTTATTCTCTATCCGTATTCTTTAGTTTTACAAAAAATATCAATTTTTCATAATTTGGAAGTTTATATTTTATTCTCGATCCGAACTTTTCTTTTACAGAAAAAACTATTATTGTTGTAACTTTGAAATTTAAATTTTAACAAAAAAATATCAATTTTCCATAATTTTAAAATTTATATTTTATTTTCGATCCGTACTTTTGTTTTACACAAAAAACCTATATTTTTCGTAACTTCGAAATCTAAATTTGATTTTCGATACGTACTTTTGTTTTACAAAAATAAATCAATTTTTCATAATTTTTAAATTTATATTTTATTTTCGATCCGTACTTTTGTTTTGCAAAAAAAAAACTCAATTTTTGATGACCTGGAAATTCAAATTTTATTTTCGATCCATACTTTTGTTTTACAAAATAAAACTCAATTTTTCGTAATTTGGAAATTTATATTTTAATCTCGATTTGTACTTTTGTTTTTGCAAAAAAAACTCAATTTTTTCTAATTTCGAAATTCAAATTTTCTTTTCGATCCGTCCTTTTGTTTTACACAAAAGAAATCAATTTTTCATAATATGAAAATTTAAATTTTATTTTCGATTCAGATCTTTTGTTTTACTGAAAAATCAATTTTTCATAATTTGGAAATTTATATTTTATTTTCGATCCAGACTTTTGTTTTACAAAAAATCAATTTTTCATAATTTGGAAATTTATATTTTATTCTCGATCCGTACTTTTGTTTTAAAAACTCAATTTTTCGTAATTTGGAAATTCAAATTTTATTTTCGATCTATACTTTTGCTTTACACAAAAAAACTTAATTTTTTCGTATTTTCAAAATTTATATTTTATTTTCGATCCGTACTTTTTTTACAAAAAACAATTTTTCACAATTTTTAAATTTATATTTATTTTCGAACAATACTTCGCTTGACAAAAACTCAATTTTTCTTAATTTGGAAATTTGTATTTTATTATCCATCCAGTACTTTTGTTTTACAAAAAATCAATTTTTCATGATTTGGAAATTTATGTTTTATTCTCCATCCGTACTTTTGTTTTACAAAAAACCCAATTTTTCATAATTTGGAAATTTATATATTATTCTCGATTCAGACTTTTGTTTTACAAAAAATTCAAATTTTCTTAATTTGAAATTTACATTTTATCCTCGATACGTACTTTTTGTTTTACGCAAAACTCAATTTTTGTAATTTCGAAATTCATATTTTATTTTTTGATCCCTACTTTTGTTTTACTGAAAAACTCAACTTTTTCATAATTGGCATATTTATATTTTATTCTCGATTTGTACTTTTGTTTTATAAAAAACTCAATTTTTCGTAATTTGGAAATTAGAATTTTATTTTCGATCCAGCACTTTTGTTTTACACAAAAACTCAATTTTTCGTATTTTCAAAATTTATATTTTATTTTCGATCCGTATTTTTGTTTTACAAAAGAAATCAATTTTTCTTAATTTTGAAATTTATATTTATTTTCGATCGGTACTTCGCTTAACAAAAACACTCAATTTTATGTAATTTGGAAAATTATATTTTATTCTCTATCCGTATTCTTTAGTTTTACAAAAAATATCAATTTTTCATAATTTGGAAGTTTATATTTTATTCTCGATCCGAACTTTTCTTTTACGTAAAAACTATTATTGTTGTAACTTTGAAATTTAAATTTTATTTTCGATCCAGATTTTTTTTTAACAAAAATATCAATTTTCCATAATTTTAAAATTTATATTTTATTTTCGATCCGCACTTTTGTTTTACACAAAAACCTATATTTTTCGTGAACTCGAAATCTAAATTTGATTTTCGATACGTACTTTTGTTTTACAAAAATAAATCAATTTTTCATAATTTTTAAATTTATATTTTATTTTCGATCCGTACTTTTGTTTTGCAAAAAAACTCAATTTTTGATGACCTGAAATTCAAATTTTATTTTCGATCCATACTTTTGTTTTACAAAATAAAACTCAATTTTTCGTAATTTGGAAATTTATATTTTAATCTCGATTTGTACTTTTGTTTTTGCAAAAACTCAATTTTTTCTAATTTCGAAATTCAAATTTTCTTTTTCGATCCGTCCCTTTGTTTTACACAAAAGAAATCAATTTTTCATAATATGAAAATTTAAATTTTATTTTCGATTCAGACTTTTGTTTTACTGAAAAATCAATTTTTCATAATTTGGAAATTTATATTTTATTTTCGATCCAGTACTTTTGTTTTACAAAAAATCAATTTTTCATAATTTGGAAATTTATATTTTATTCTCGATCCGTATTTTTGTTTTAAAAACTCAATTTTTCGTAATTTGAAATTCAAATTTTATTTTCGATCTATACTTTTGCTTTACACAAAAAACTTAATTTTTTCAGTATTTTCAAAATTTATATTTTATTTTCGATCCAGTATTTTTTTACAAAAAACAATTTTTCACAATTTTTAAATTTATATTTATTTTCGAACAATACTTCGCTTGACAAAAAACTCAATTTTTCTTAATTTGGAAATTTGTATTTTATTATCCATCCGTAATTTTGTTTTACAAAAAATCAATTTTTCATGATTTGGAAATTTATGTTTTATTCTCCATCCGTACTTTTGTTTTACAAAAAAAAACCCAATTTTTCATAATTTGGAAATTTATATATTATTCTCGATTCGTACTTTTGTTTTACAAAAAATTCAAATTTTCTTAATTTGGAAATTTACATTTTATCCTCGATACGCATTCTTTGTTTTACGCAAAAACTCAATTTTTGTAATTTCGAAATTCATATTTTATTTTTGATCCCTACTTTTGTTTTACGAAAAAAAACTCAACTTTTTCATAATTGGCATATTTATATTTTATTCTCGATTTGTACTTTTGTTTTATAAAAAACTCAATTTTTCGTAATTTGGAAATTAGAATTTTATTTTCGATCCAGTACTTTTGTTTTACACAAAAACTCAATTTTTCAGTATTTTCAAAATTTATATTTTATTTTCGATCCGTATTTTTGTTTTACAAAAGAAATCAATTTTTCTTAATTTTGAAATTTATATTTATTTTCGATCTGGCACTTCGCTTAACAAAAACACTCAATTTTGCGTAATTTGGAAAATTATATTTTATTCTCTATCCGTATCTTTAGTTTTACAAAAAATATCAATTTTTCATAATTTGGAAGTTTATATTTTATTCTCGATCCGAACTTTTCTTTTTACGTAAAAACTATTATTGTTGTAACTTTGAAATTTAAATTTTATTTTCGATCCAGTACTTTTTTTTAACAAAAATATCAATTTTCCATAATTTTAAAATTTATATTTTATTTTCGATCCGTACTTTTGTTTTACACAAAAACCTATATTTTTCGTGAATCTCGAAATCTAAATTTGATTTTCGATACGTATTTTTGTTTTACAAAAATAAATCAATTTTTCATAATTTTTAAATTTATATTTTATTTTCGATCCAGTACTTTTGTTTTGCAAAAAAACTCAATTTTTGATGACCTGAAATTCAAATTTTATTTTCGATCCATACTTTTGTTTTACAAAATAAAACTCAATTTTTCGTAATTTGGAAATTTATATTTTAATCTCGATTTGTACTTTTGTTTTTGCAAAAAAAACTCAATTTTTTCTAATTTCGAAGAAAATTTAAATTTTATTTTCGATTCAGATTTTTGTTTTACTTAAAAATCAATTTTTCATAATTTGGAAATTTATATTTTATTTTCGATCCAGTACTTTTGTTTTACAAAAAATCAATTTTTCATAATTTGGAAATTTATATTTTATTCTCGATCCGTACTTTTGTTTTAAAAACTCAATTTTTCGTAATTTGGAAATTCAAATTTTATTTTCGATCTATACTTTTGCTTTACACAAAAAAACTTAATTTTTTCGTATTTTCAAAATTTATATTTTATTTTCGATCCGTACTTTTTTTTACAAAAAAAAACAATTTTTCACAATTTTTCACAATTTTTAAATTTATATTTATTTTCGAACAATACTTCTGTTTGACAAAAAAAACTCAATTTTTCTTAATTTGGAAATTTGTATTTTATTATCCATCCGTATTTTTGTTTTACAAAAAATCAATTTTTCATGATTTGGAAATTTATGTTTTATTCTCCATCCGTATTTCTTGTTTTACAAAAACCCAATTTTTCATAATTTGGAAATTTATATATTATTCTCGATTCAGACTTTTGTTTTACAAAAAATTCAAATTTTCTTAATTTGGAAATTTACATTTTATCCTCGATACGTACTTTTTGTTTTACGCAAAAACTCAATTTTTGTAATTTCGAAATTCATATTTTATTTTTGATCCCTACTTTTGTTTTACGAAAAAAAACTCAACTTTTTCATAATTGGCATATTTATATTTTATTCTCGATTTCTACTTTTGTTTTATAAAAAAACTCAATTTTTCGTAATTTGGAAATTAGAATTTTATTTTCGATCCAGACTTTTGTTTTACACAAAAACTCAATTTTTCGTATTTTCAAAATTTATATTTTATTTTCGATCCGTATTTTTGTTTTACAAAAGAAATCAATTTTTCTTAATTTTGAAATTTATATTTATTTTCGATCAGTACTTCGCTTAACAAAAACACTCAATTTTGCGTAATTTGGAAAATTATATTTTATTCTCTATCCGTATCTTTAGTTTTACAAAAAATATCAATTTTTCATAATTTGGAAGTTTATATTTTATTCTCGATCCGAACTTTTCTTTTACGTAAAAACTATTATTGTTGTAACTTTGAAATTTAAATTTTATTTTCGATCCAGTACTTTTTTTTTAACAAAAAAATATCAATTTTCCATAATTTTAAAATTTATATTTTATTTTCGATCCGTACTTTTGTTTTACACAAAAAACCTATATTTTTCGTAACTTCGAAATCTAAATTTGATTTTCGATACGTACTTTTGTTTTACAAAAATAAATCAATTTTTCATAATTTTGAAATTTATATTTTATTTTCGATCCGTACTTTTGTTTTGCAAAAAAAAAACTCAATTTTTGATGACCTGGAAATTCAAATTTTATTTTCGATCCATACTTTTGTTTTACAAAATAAAACTCAATTTTTCGTAATTTGGAAATTTATATTTTAATCTCGATTTGTACTTTTGTTTTTGCAAAAACTCAATTTTTTCTAATTTCGAAATTCAAATTTTCTTTTCGATCCGTCCCTTTGTTTTACACAAAAGAAATCAATTTTTCATAATATGAAAATTTAAATTTTATTTTCGATTCAGATTTTTGTTTTACTTAAAAATCAATTTTTCATAATTTGGAAATTTATATTTTATTTTCGATCCAGTACTTTTGTTTTACAAAAAATCAATTTTTCATAATTTGGAAATTTATATTTTATTCTCGATCCGTACTTTTGTTTTAAAAACTCAATTTTTCGTAATTTGAAATTCAAATTTTATTTTCGATCTATACTTTTGCTTTACACAAAAACTTAATTTTTTCAGTATTTTCAAAATTTATATTTTATTTTCGATCCAGTACTTTTTTTACAAAAAACAATTTTTCACAATTTTTAAATTTATATTTATTTTCGAACAATACTTCGCTTGACAAAAACTCAATTTTTCTTAATTTGGAAATTTGTATTTTATTATCCATCCGTACTTTTGTTTTACAAAAAATCAATTTTTCATGATTTGGAAATTTATGTTTTATTCTCCATCCGTATTCTTTGTTTTACAAAAACCCAATTTTTCATAATTTGGAAATTTATATATTATTCTCGATTCAGTACTTTTGTTTTACAAAAAATTCAAATTTTCTTAATTTGGAAATTTACATTTTATCCTCGATACGTATTCTTTGTTTTACGCAAAAACTCAATTTTTGTAATTTCAAATTCATATTTTATTTTTGATCCCTACTTTTGTTTTACGTAAAAACTCAACTTTTTCATAATTGGCATATTTATATTTTATTCTCGATTTGTACTTTTGTTTTATAAAAAACTCAATTTTTCGTAATTTGGAAATTAGAATTTTATTTTCGATCCAGTACTTTTGTTTTACACAAAAACTCAATTTTTCGTATTTTCAAAATTTATATTTTATTTTCGATCCGTATTTTTGTTTTACAAAAGAAATCAATTTTTCTTAATTTTGAAATTTATATTTATTTTCGATCGAGCACTTCCGCTTAACAAAAACACTCAATTTTGCGTAATTTGGAAAATTATATTTTATTCTCTATCCGTACTTTAGTTTTACAAAAAAATATCAATTTTTCATAATTTGGAAATTTATATTTTATTCTCGATCCGAACTTTTCTTTTACAGAAAAAACTATTATTGTTGTAACTTTGAAATTTAAATTTTATTTTCGATCCGTACTTTTTTTTTAACAAAAAAATATCAATTTTCCATAATTTTAAAATTTATATTTTATTTTCGATCCAGTACTTTTGTTTTACACAAAAACCTATATTTTTCGTGAACTCGAAATCTAAATTTGATTTTCGATACGCACTTTTGTTTTACAAAAATAAATCAATTTTTCATAATTTTTAAATTTATATTTTATTTTCGATCCGTACTTTTGTTTTGCAAAAAAACTCAATTTTTGATGACCTGAAATTCAAATTTTATTTTCGATCCATACTTTTGTTTTACAAAATAAAACTCAATTTTTCGTAATTTGGAAATTTATATTTTAATCTCGATTTGTACTTTTGTTTTTGCAAAAACTCAATTTTTTCTAATTTCAAATTCAAATTTTCTTTTTCGATCCGTCCTTTGTTTTACACAAAAGAAATCAATTTTTCATAATATGAAAATTTAAATTTTATTTTCGATTCAGACTTTTGTTTTACTTAAAAATCAATTTTTCATAATTTGGAAATTTATATTTTATTTTCGATCCAGACTTTTGTTTTACAAAAAATCAATTTTTCATAATTTGGAAATTTATATTTTATTCTCGATCCGTACTTTTGTTTTAAAAACTCAATTTTTCGTAATTTGGAAATTCAAATTTTATTTTCGATCTATACTTTTGCTTTACACAAAAACTTAATTTTTTCGTGATTTTCAAAATTTATATTTTATTTTCGATCCAGTATTTTTTTTACAAAAAACAATTTTTCACAATTTTTAAATTTATATTTATTTTCGAACAATACTTCGCTTGACAAAAAAAACTCAATTTTTCTTAATTTGGAAATTTGTATTTTATTATCCATCCGTACTTTTGTTTTACAAAAAAAATCAATTTTTCATGATTTGGAAATTTATGTTTTATTCTCCATCCGTACTTTTGTTTTACAAAAAAAAACCCAATTTTTCATAATTTGGAAATTTATATATTATTCTCGATTCGTACTTTTGTTTTACAAAAAAAATTCAAATTTTCTTAATTTGGAAATTTACATTTTATCCTCGATACGTACTTTTGTTTTACGCAAAAAAACTCAATTTTTGTAATTTCGAAATTCATATTTTATTTTTGATCCCTACTTTTGTTTTACGAAAAAAAACTCAACTTTTTCATAATTGGCATATTTATATTTTATTCTCGATTTCTACTTTTGTTTTATAAAAAAAAAACTCAATTTTTCGTAATTTGGAAATTAGAATTTTATTTTCGATCCGTACTTTTGTTTTACACAAAAAAACTCAATTTTTCGTATTTTCAAAATTTATATTTTATTTTCGATCCGTATTTTTGTTTTACAAAAGAAATCAATTTTTCTTAATTTTGAAATTTATATTTATTTTCGATCGGTACTTCTGTTTAACAAAAAAAACTCAATTTTGCGTAATTTGGAAAATTATATTTTATTCTCTATCCGTACTTTAGTTTTACAAAAAAATATCAATTTTTCATAATTTGGAAGTTTATATTTTATTCTCGATCCGAACTTTTCTTTTACAGAAAAAACTATTATTGTTGTAACTTTGAAATTTAAATTTTATTTTCGATCCGTACTTTTTTTTTTAACAAAAAAATATCAATTTTCCATAATTTTAAAATTTATATTTTATTTTCGATCCAGTACTTTTGTTTTACACAAAAACCTATATTTTTCGTGAACTCGAAATCTAAATTTGATTTTCGATACGTACTTTTGTTTTACAAAAATAAATCAATTTTTCATAATTTTTAAATTTATATTTTATTTTCGATCCGTACTTTTGTTTTGCAAAAAAAAAACTCAATTTTTGATGACTTGGAAATTCAAATTTTATTTTCGATCCATACTTTTGTTTTACAAAATAAAACTCAATTTTTCGTAATTTGGAAATTTATATTTTAATCTCGATTTGTACTTTTGTTTTTGCAAAAAAAACTCAATTTTTTCTAATTTCGAAATTCAAATTTTCTTTTTCGATCCGTCCTTTTGTTTTACACAAAAGAAATCAATTTTTCATAATATGAAAATTTAAATTTTATTTTCGATTCGTACTTTTGTTTTACGAAAAAATCAATTTTTCATAATTTGGAAATTTATATTTTATTTTCGATCTGTACTTTTGTTTTACAAAAAAAATCAATTTTTCATAATTTGGAAATTTATATTTTATTCTCGATCCGTACTTTTTGTTTTAAAAAAAACTCAATTTTTCGTAATTTGGAAATTCAAATTTTATTTTCGATCTATACTTTTGCTTTACACAAAAACTTAATTTTTTCAGTATTTTCAAAATTTATATTTTATTTTCGATCCAGTACTTTTTTTACAAAAAAACAATTTTTCACAATTTTTAAATTTATATTTATTTTCGAACAATACTTCGCTTTGACAAAAACTCAATTTTTCTTAATTTGGAAATTTGTATTTTATTATCCATCCAGTACTTTTGTTTTACAAAAAAAATCAATTTTTCATGATTTGGAAATTTATGTTTTATTCTCCATCCGTACTTTTGTTTTACAAAAACCCAATTTTTCATAATTTGGAAATTTATATATTATTCTCGATTCAGTACTTTTGTTTTACAAAAAAATTCAAATTTTCTTAATTTGGAAATTTACATTTTATCCTCGATACGTACTTTTGTTTTACGCAAAAACTCAATTTTTGTAATTTCGAAATTCATATTTTATTTTTGATCCCTACTTTTGTTTTACTGAAAAAACTCAACTTTTTCATAATTGGCATATTTATATTTTATTCTCGATTTGTACTTTTGTTTTATAAAAAAACTCAATTTTTCGTAATTTGGAAATTAGAATTTTATTTTCGATCCGTACTTTTGTTTTACACAAAAACTCAATTTTTCAGTATTTTCAAAATTTATATTTTATTTTCGATCCGTATTTTTGTTTTACAAAAGAAATCAATTTTTCTTAATTTTGAAATTTATATTTATTTTCGATCGGTACTTCGCTTAACAAAAACACTCAATTTTGCGTAATTTGGAAAATTATATTTTATTCTCTATCCGTACTTTAGTTTTACAAAAAAATATCAATTTTTCATAATTTGGAAGTTTATATTTTATTCTCGATCCGAACTTTTCTTTTACAGAAAAAACTATTATTGTTGTAACTTTGAAATTTAAATTTTATTTTCGATCCAGTACTTTTTTTTAACAAAAAATATCAATTTTCCATAATTTTAAAATTTATATTTTATTTTCGATCCGTACTTTTGTTTTACACAAAAACCTATATTTTTCGTGAATCTCGAAATCTAAATTTGATTTTCGATACGCATCTTTTGTTTTGCAAAAATAAATCAATTTTTCATAATTTTTAAATTTATATTTTATTTTCGATCCAGTACTTTTGTTTTGCAAAAAAACTCAATTTTTGATGACTTGGAAATTCAAATTT
>CM059261.1:7504022-7540720 GCA_030347555.1 Lablab purpureus | reverse complement strand
TGTTGGCATATTTCAAGTCCAGAGTTTTATGGACACCTACAGCTTTGATGATGAAGTTTTTAGGAAGTTTCAATCAACTTTAAAGACTTGTGCCATCTCACAAAGGAAGGTTGCTTGATAAGAAAGGAAAGGCATAAAGAGCATTCAAAGCTTTCAAGAGAGAAGATTGATGAAGATTTTCTCAAGAGTCGAAGGATCAAAGGTAGAAGGTTCTGCTTTGGGTGTTGGATAAAAGAGTAAGTCATAAATCCCATTCAAGACCTTCCCAAACAAGAGAGCAAGGTGTTTTCTCGCAAAAACGTTTTTCTACGCTTTTAATCGATTACCATACGTAGATAATCGATTATTTAACTTAAAATTTGAATAAACAATGTTTAACGAGCAAAATAATCGATTAAGTGTCTTTGATAATCGATTATATTGATTCTGGGTTAATATAATCGATTATGGCCTTAATTTAATCGATTAAATCAGACGTATTTGTTTTCCAGTTTTTAAACATGATATAATCGATTAAGCTTTTAATATAATCGATTAAATGAGTCGTTTTTGCGAAATTAATTCTAAATCAACCTAAGAATGGAAACTTTGGAGCATTTTCGAATTATAAAATGAAAGAGAATGTCTTAGGTTTAACACATCTGAACAAACACAAAATATTCAAAGTGTTTCTGCGCCTTAGCTTTTTCAAAGCCGCTTCCCGCTTCTCTTCGCTTGATCAAGTCTTTGGAAGTGGTGATCTGTGTGCTTAAGCTTTCTATCCAGCACATTTAAGGTGTATTCTTTTACTGTTTTCTGTAAAGGGAAAATTCATCCCTTGGATCTGTTCTAAGGGAGGTGTTTCATCTCTTGTGTGTCAAGAGAGGTGGGTTTCATCCTCAGTGTGTCTGGGGAGGTGTTTCATCTCTTGTGTGTCAAGAGAGGTGAGTTTCATCCTCAGTGTGTCTGGGGAGGTGTTTCATCCTTAGTCTGTCTGAGGAGGTGTTTCCGTTTATCTTTATTTGTTATTGCATGAATTGGTGTTTGTAATTTCAATTTAAAGATAGTGGGGAAAATCATCACGGATTTGTGGTGGTTGGGAACTGGATGTAGGATTGGCTTAATCCGAACCAGTATAAATCTCTGTGTTCTTTCTCTTTCTCTTTATCTCTTAATTATGGATCATTATACAATTGCTAATCCCAACAGCGTTAATCAAAGGATTGGAAAAATTCACATCCAAGTTTTTGAAAGTTTTTCAAAACCTGAAAATTTATTTAAAAGAGAAAATTTCTTTAAAAACCCAATTCACCCCCCCTCTTGGTTTTTACACTTCCGTCTTTATTTAACATTTTTCACAATTTTTAAATTTATATTTATTTTCGAACAATACTTCTGTTTGACAAAAAAAACTCAATTTTTCTTAATTTGGAAATTTATATTTTATTATCCATCCGTACTTTTGTTTTACAAAAAAAATCAATTTTTCATGATTTGGAAATTTATGTTTTATTCTCCATCCGTACTTTTGTTTTACAAAAAAAAACCCAATTTTTCATAATTTGGAAATTTATATATTATTCTCGATTCGTACTTTTGTTTTACAAAAAAAATTCAAATTTTCTTAATTTGGAAATTTACATTTTATCCTCGATACGTACTTTTGTTTTACGCAAAAAAACTCAATTTTTGTAATTTCGAAATTCATATTTTATTTTTGATCCCTACTTTTGTTTTACGAAAAAAAACTCAACTTTTTCATAATTGGCATATTTATATTTTATTCTCGATTTCTACTTTTGTTTTATAAAAAAAAAACTCAATTTTTCGTAATTTGGAAATTAGAATTTTATTTTCGATCCGTACTTTTGTTTTACACAAAAAAACTCAATTTTTCGTATTTTCAAAATTTATATTTTATTTTCGATCCGTATTTTTGTTTTACAAAAGAAATCAATTTTTCTTAATTTTGAAATTTATATTTATTTTCGATCGGTACTTCTGTTTAACAAAAAAAAACTCAATTTTGCGTAATTTGGAAAATTATATTTTATTCTCTATCCGTACTTTAGTTTTACAAAAAAATATCAATTTTTCATAATTTGGAAGTTTATATTTTATTCTCGATCCGAACTTTTCTTTTACAGAAAAAACTATTATTGTTGTTTAAATTTTATTTTCGATCCGTACTTTTTTTTTAACAAAAAAATATCAATTTTCCATAATTTTAAAATTTATATTTTATTTTCGATCCGTACTTTTGTTTTACACAAAAAACCTATATTTTTCGTAACTTCGAAATCTAAATTTGATTTTCGATACGTACTTTTGTTTTACAAAAATAAATCAATTTTTCATAATTTTGAAATTTATATTTTATTTTCGATCCGTACTTTTGTTTTGCAAAAAAAAACTCAATTTTTGATGACTTGGAAATTCAAATTTTATTTTCGATCCATACTTTTGTTTTACAAAATAAAACTCAATTTTTCGTAATTTGGAAATTTATATTTTAATCTCCATTTGTACTTTTGTTTTTGCAAAAAAAACTCAATTTTTTCTAATTTGGAAATTGAAATTTTCTTTTCGATCCGTCCTTTTGTTTTACACAAAAGAAATCAATTTTTCATAATATAAAAATTTAAATTTTATTTTCGATTCGTACTTTTGTTTTACGAAAAAATCAATTTTTCATAATTTGGAAATTCAAAATTTTTTTTAATCTGTACTTTTGTTTTACAAAAAAAATCAATTTTTCATAATTTGGAAATTTATATTTTATTCTCTATCCGTACTTTTTGTTTTAAAAAAAAGCTCAATTTTTCGTAATTTGGAAATTATAATTTTATTTTCGATCTATACTTTTGTTTTACACAAAAAAACTCAATTTTTTCGTATTTTCAAAATTTATATTTTATTTTCGATCCGTACTTTTGTTTTACAAAAAAAACAATTTTTCATAATTTTTAAATTTATATTTATTTTCGATCTGTACTTTTGTTTTACAAAAAAGAAACTCAATTTTCCATTACTTGGAAATTCAAATCTTATTTTCGACCTATACTTTTGTTTTACAAAAAAAGCTCAATTTTTCATAATTTGGAAATTTATTTTTTATTCTCTATCCGTACTTTTGTTTTAAAAAAAAAACTCAAATTTTTGTAATTTGGAAATTCAAATTTTCTTTTCGATACGTACTTTTGTGTTAGACAAAAGAATTCAATTTTTCATAATTTGAAAATTTAAACTTTATTTTCGATTCGTACTTTTGTTTTACAAAAGAAATCATTTTTTCCTAATTTGGAAATTTATATTTTATTCTCGATACGTACTTTTCTTTTACTCAAAAAAACTCAATTTTTTTAATCTCGAAAGTTATATTTTATTTTCGATCCCTACTTTTGTTTTACGAAAAAAAAACTCAATTTTTCATCATTTGGAAATTTATATTTTATTTTTGATCCGTACTTTTGTTGTACAAAAAAGTCAATTTTTCATAATTTGGAAATTAATATTTTATTCTCGACTTGTATTTTTGTTTTACAAAATAAGATCAATTTTTCATAATTTGGAAATTCAAATTTTATTTTTGATCTGTACTTTTGTTTTACACAGAAAAAACTAAATTTTTCGTATTTTCGAAATTTATATTTATTTTCGATCCGTACTTTAGTTTTACACCAAAAAACTCAATTTTTCGTAATTTCCAAATTTATATCTTATTCTCGATCTCAATCCGTACTTTTCAGAAAAAAAATTCGATTTTTTATGCTTTGGAAAGTTATATTTTATTTTCGATGCGTACTTTTGTTTTATAAAAAAAAATCAATTTTTCATAATTTGGAAATTTATATTTTATTCTCGATCTGTACGTTCATTTACACAAAAAAACTCAATATTTCGTAATTTCGAAATTGAAATTTTATTTTTGATCCCTACTTTTGTTTTATAGAAAAAAGACAATTTTTCATAACTTGGAAATTATATTTTATTTTCGATCCGTACTTTTTTTTACATAAAAAAACTCAATTTTTCGTAATTTTAAAATTTATATTTTATTCTCGATCCGTACTTTTGTTTTCGAAAAAATGATTTGATTTTTTATGCTTTGGAACTTTATATTTTATTTTCGATACATACTTTTGTTTTACAAAAAAAAGCCAATTTTTCATAACTTGGAAATTATATTTTATTTTCGATCCGTACTTTTGTTTTATACAAAAAAACTATATTTTTTGTAACTTCCAAATTTAAATTTTATTTTCGATCCATATTTTTGTTTTACAAAAAAAGATCAATTTTTTATAATTTTGAAATTTATATTTTATTTTCAATCCGTACTTTTGTTTTACAAAAGAAAACTCAATTTTTCGTAATTTGGAAATTCAAATTTTATTTTCGATCTGTACTTTTGTTTTACAAAAAAAAAAACTCAATTTTTCGTATTTTCAAAATTTATATTTTATTTTCGATCCGTACTTTTGCTTTTCACAAAAAAAAACTCAATTTTCCGTAATTTCAAAATATATATTTTATTCTCGATCTCAATCCGTACTTTTGTTTTAGGAAAAAAAGTCGATTTTTTATGCTTTGGAAATTTATATTTTATTTTGATGCATGCTTTTGTTTTATAAAAAAAATCAAATTTTCAGTATTTGGAAATTTATATTTTATTCATGATCCGTATGTTTCTTTTACACAAAAAAACTATATTTTTTTAACTTCCAAATTTAAATTTTATTTTCAATCCATACTTTTGTTTTACAAAAAAAGATCAATTTTTCATAATTTTGAAATTTATATTTTATTTTCAATCTGTGCTTTTGTTTTACAAAAAAAAAACTCAATTTTTCGTAATTTGGAAATTCAAATTTTATTTTCAATCCGCACTTTTGTTTTACAAAAAGACACCCAATTTTTCATAATTTGGAAATTTATATTTTATTCTCGATCCGTACTTTTGTATTACAAAAAAATTTCAATTTTTTATAATTTGAAAATTTATATTTTATTTTCGATTCATACTTTTGTTTTATAAGAAAATGTCAATTTTTCATAATTTGGAAATTTATATTTTATTCTTGATTCGTACTTTTGTTTTTAAAAAAAAATTCAATTTTTCATAATTTGAAAATTTATATTTTATTCTTGATACTTACTTTTTTTATTAAAAAAAACTCAATTTTTGTAATCTCGAAATTTATATTTTATTTTCGATCCCAACTTTTGTTTTACGAAAAAAAACTCAATTTTTCATCATTTGGAAATTTATATTTTATTTTCGATCCGTACGTTTGTTTAACAAAAGAAATCGATTTTTCATAATTTGGAAATTTATATTTTATTCTCAATTTGTACTTTTGTTTTACAAAAAAAAACTCAATTTTTCGTAATTTGGAAATTCAAATTTTATTTTCGATCTGTACTTTTGTTTTATAAAAAAAAACTCAATTTTTCGTATTTTCAAAATTTATATTTTATTTTCGATCCGTACTTTTGCTTTTCACAAAAAAAAACTCAATTTTCCGTAATTTCAAAATTTATATTTTATTCTCGATCTCAATCCGTACTTTTGTTTTAGGAAAAAAAATCGACTTTTTTTGCTTTGGAAATTTATATTTTATTTTCGATGCATACTTTTGTTTTATAAAAAAAAATCAAATTTTCAGCATTAGGAAATTTATATTTTATTCTCGATCCGTACGTTTCTTTTACACAAAAAAACTCAATGTTTTGTAACTTCGAAATTCAAATTTTATTTTCAATCCCTACTTTTGTTTTACAGAAAAAAGCCAATTTTTCATAACTTGGAAATTATATTTTATTTTTTATCCGTACTTTTGTTTTATACAAAAAAACTATATTTTTTGTAACTTCCAAATTTAAATTTTATTTTCGATCCCTACTTTTGTTTTACGAAAAAAAACTCAATTTTTCATAATTTGGATATTTATATTTTATTCTCGATTTGTACATTTGTTTTACAAAAAAAAAATTCAATTTTTCGTAATTTGGTAATTCAAATTTTATTTTCGATCCGTACTTTTGTTTTATACAAAAAAACTATATTTTTTGTAACTTCCAAATTTAAATTTTATTTTCGATCCATATTTTTGTTTAACAAAAAAAAGATCAATTTTTTATAATTTTGAAATTTATACTTTATTTTCAATCCGTGCTTTTGTTTTACAAAAGAAAACTCAATTTTTCGTAATTTGGAAATTCAAATTGTTAGACAAATGGCATCAAGAGGGGGGGGGGGGGAATTGATGCGTTTTAAGATGTCACAAGTAAATTTACACTTTTTCGATTTTCTTGTTTATCTTTACTTAATATATTTTCATTAAGTGTTTAAGCGGAAGCAATAAATAAAGTAAAGAGATAAGGGAAGAGAAGTACACAAAGATTTATACTGGTTCAGGTATAGCCAACCCTACATCCAGTTCTCAGTCACCTCAATTTGAGAATGACTCCCCAATCACTATCTTTAGAAAATTCAATTACAACCAATATTACAATTGAAACATGCAAAAGAAAATCTAAAGATTGAAAACCTCTCTTGAATCCCACAAGAGATGAAAACACCTCCCTTGAAAACTCACAAGGGATGAAAAACTACACCAACAATGGTGTTTACAATTAGACGAATAACACAGGAATAGTATCACCTGGAAAGAGAGAATCCAAAATAATGGCTCAGACCGTCAGCTCCTTTCACAAGTGACTTAGAAAAATATTGTAGAACAAAGATTGAAAAACTCAAATTTTTGTGCTCAAGGTCAGCTTCATTCTAATCTACGTATTTTTTCCTCCTTCTTTTGGTTAATTATATAGGAATTAAATTCAAAACAGAAAATAAATACAATTGAAAATCAGTATTAATCTTCTGAAAAACTGAAGGAAGGAGAATATCTAGGAAAACGTTCACAATTTTAAAAACTATTTATTATATTTGAAAACGTTTACAATTTTAAAAACACTGTTTATAATTTGAAAACCTGTTACATATAATCGATCACGTTATATCCATAATCGATTATGTGAGTGTTTTAAAAAACTTTAAATAGCATGACATAATCGAATCGATGCACAATATAATCGAATCGATGCACGATATAATCGAATCAATTACGTTACATCCATAACGACATAATGGAATCGATTTACGTTATAACCGTCGATTATGTTATATCCATAATCGATTACGTTATATCCATCGATTATGTAATCGATTACATTATATCCATAATGACATAATCGAATCGAGTTATGTTATATTCATCATGACATAATCGAATCAAGTTATGTTATATCCATCATGACATAATCGAATCGAGTTACGTTATAACCATCGATTATGTTAGCAAGAAAAACAGTTTTATCCATTTAAAAGATCACGAGTGAAGGAGTGCTTGATCGATGTTTTTAGCTTTTGATTTCTCTTATTCCAGAATGATTTGACACTAACTTCTTCAACTTGAGCTCCATTTCTTCAAATCTTCATTTGATGGTCTTGATTTAGCTTACTTGAGAATTCATCAAAACTTAACATCTTATCTTCAAAGAGTGATGACTTGAGCCTCTTTGGTAACATTCTCCCCCTTTTTGATGATGATCAAGAAAACACCTATTATGATATTATGGAAGAAATTGCTTGACTTTGTAGTCAACTCAAGATTAGTACGAATGAGTTAACAAGAGTATATTTTACACTCCCTCTATTTTAGGTACTCTTAATAGGTACTCTTAATTCCATTACTCCCTCTTAATCAATTAATTTTTCCCAGAAACATAATCATACACTTAATCATAATCATACTCCCCCTTTTTATTGAGAAATCATCATAAAAACATACATAAAGACAAATCGATTAAGAAGATAGTATAATCGATTAGTGACAACCGATTACGAAAAAAAATAAAAAAAATTTTTAAAATGAATTTCCATCCAATATTCCTAAGGCTATACGCAATTCATAGAACCTATCTCTAGGAAAAGGTTTGGTAAATATATCAGCCAATTGATGTTGTGTATCGATATATTCAATTAGGCAATCTCCTTTTAATATATGATCTCTAATAAAATGATGCCTAATTTCTATGTGTTTAGTTCTAGAGTGCATAATAGCATTTCTAGTTAAATTAATTGCACTAGTACTATCACACTTAAGAGGGATATGATCTAAGAATATGTTATAATCTTCTAGCTGATGTTTCATCCATAAAATCTGTGCGCAACAATTTCCGACAGCTATATATTCAGTTTCAGTTGTGGATAGAGCAACACAAGCCTGTTTCTTGGAGTGTCAAGAAATAAGTGAACAGCCAAGTAGATGACATGTACCACTTGTACTTTTCCTGTCCAGTTTACAACCTCCATAATCTGAATCTGAATATCCTATAAGGCTAGGTGAAACTCCTGAGGGGTACCAAAGACCAAATGATTTTGTTCCTTTTAGGTATTTAATTATTCTTTTTACAACAATTAGGTGTGATTCCTTAGGATTAGATTGAAATCTAGCACAAACACACACACTATGCATAATATCTGGTCTACTTGCTGTAAGATAAAGTAAGGAACCGATCATACCTCTGTATTTGGTTTGATCCACCATCTTACCTTTTTCATCTTGATCTAAATAACAAGATGTTGCCATCGGAGTAGCTGCTTCCTTTGCATTTTCCAATTCAAATTTCTTTAAGAGTTCTGAGCAGTATTTTGTTTGTGAGATAAAGATGCCTTCGATGTTTTGTTTTATTTGTAGTCCAAGAAAAAATGTCAGCTCACCCATCATTGACATCTCGAACTCACCCTGCATAATCTTAGCAAACTCTTGGCAAATATCAATGTTATTCGATCCAAATATAATATCATCAACATAAATTTGAACTATGATAATATTTTTCTTTGATTCTTTTATAAACAGGGTTGTATCTGTTGGAATAAATGGCTGAGTTTAAGAGGGGGGGTGAATTAAACTTTCAAAGATTTTCGAAACCCAATGCCCAATTATGAAAAACCAGATTCGAATTGAAGATTTAAACCAGTTTTTATAGGCTCTTGAAATGCTCTTAATCAATTGATCATATACCAAATTCAATTTCAATTCAAACTTCAATTACCGAATGGAAAGAGTTAAAGGGAAGAAGAACAACACAGCAGATTTATACTGGTTCACCTTTCAACAAAGGCTACATCCAGTTTCCTAAACAAACAAATTCAATCAATTCACTAAAAACCAGTTTTTACATGAACACTACATGCAAAACCGAAACCAGAAAGCTGCACCAAGTCTTGAACCCTACAAGACTTCTAAACACCTGTAAAACCCTATTACAAGATCTCTTAATCACCCTGATTAAGATACGAACACGCAACTAACTAACACACACAAAAAGATTGAATAAACCTGGAGTTCTTCAATGCGAAACGAAAAACAGAGCACCGACAAGAACGAAAAAAGCAGAGCATGCACTTCTTGATTTGATTCGCACTCAATTGAATCTTGATCGTCTTGGAGTGATTAGCAAAATGTTTTAGAGTGTAATAGGAACGTTCTTGCCCAATGGGTTCTTTAGAAAATGTTTCGTCACTTAGTTCTTTGAGTTTCAAGATATATATAGAAAGCTGTTAAAACCGATTCGCAGGAAATAGTCGGTTGAAATCGCGTTTTAGCCGGTTGTTTTCATTAAAACCCATTTTCCGGTGAGCACCTTTTTCTCGGAACTGGAAATCGATCGGTTGAAATCTCGTTTTAACTAGCTATTCCGAAATCTGGAATTCTCGAAACAAACCTACCGAGGATTTTAACTGGTTTAAATTTCGAAAACAGTCAGCTGAAATTTCCCAAATACAAAGCTTTGAAAAACGAAGAACAGATTAACTAGTTGAAATCAGATTTTTAACCAGTTAAAAATCAGTTAAACCTTTGAAATCATTTTAAAACCTTTTTAAAACATTTCAAAACATTTTAAACTCCAAGACTAAGACCAAGATAGATTGAAATGCATCTTACCATACAACCTAAGACTCTCTAATCCTAAGACAAATTCTTCATTCTTCAAGCACCAACATCTTCATCATTTAAGGTGGTTGGAGACATCAAATCCACTTGAAACCAAGTCTTCAAGTCCAACAGTATCTACTTTACCTCTTCGATAATTATGGCTTACCAGGAAGCTGCTCAGCCTTTCATACCAAGATCTGGGTGCTTGTTTAAGTCCATAGAGTGCCTTCTTTAACTTGTAGACATGATTTGGATGTTGATAGTCTTCAAAGCCAGGAGGTTGACAGACATAGACTTCTTCTTTGATATATCCGTTTAGAAAGGCACTTTTCACATCCATTTGATATAACTTGAACTTCATAATTGCTGCGTAAGCTAGTAGGATTCTTATTGCCTCTAGTCTTGCAACTGGGGCATAGGTTTCATCATAGTCAATTCCTTCTTCTTGACTATATCCTTTCGCTACTAGTCTTTCCTTATTCTTGGTTATATTTCCGCTTTCATCTAACTTGTTTCTGAATACCCATTTTGCTCCAATCACTTGCATAGAATTTTTTCTTGGTACTAGATCCCACACTTCATTCCTTTTGAATTGATTTAATTCCTCTTGCATGGATTGAATCCAATATTCATCTTGTAAGGCTTCTTCTATGCTTTTGGGTTCTACTTGTGAGACAAAAGCTACATTCATGCAGAAGTTATTCATTTGACTTCTTGTGGTAACTCTTTGATCAACATTTCCAATAACATTCTCCAATGATAGTCCTCTAGGTGTTCTCCATTCCTTGGGAAGATCTTGAACATTTGTAGGTTCATTGATGTTCAAATCTTCTAGACTTTTTCTAAGTTCCTCAACACTTTCATCTTGTGGTTGATCTTTTTCGATTGTACCTTGTTCTTCTTCTATATCTATAGGTTTCTTTCTTGACTCAAGAGGGTTTTCCTCGAGGTCCAAAAATTCATCAAAAGTTATATGAACAGATTCTTCTACATGTAATGTTCTCTTATTTTATATTCTATATGCTTTACTAGTTAAAGAATATCCTAAAAATATTGCTTCATCTACTTTTGAATCGAATTTGCCAAGGTTATTCTTTCCATTATTTAACACACACAAAACACTTGCAACCAAAAACTTTGAGATGAGAAATGTTTGGTTTTCTACCTTTAAAAAGTTCATAAGGAGTTAGTTTTAAAATAGGTCTTATTAATGTTCTGTTCAGTACATAACATGCGATGAGACACTGCATCGACCCAAAAGTATTTTGGAAGATTATTTTCATTTAACATTGTTCTAGCTAATTCTTCCAATGACCTGTTCTTTCTTTCTACTACTCCATTTTGTTGAGGGGTTCTTGGACAAGAAAAATTATGTGAAATTCCTAGTTCTTCACAAAAGGTTTCAAATAATTCATTTTGAAATTCCCCACCATGATCACTTCGTAAAAACTTTATTTTTAGGTCTTTTTCATTTTGAATAGCCTTGACAAATTTTTTAAAAGAGTTGAAGGCATTATTTGTAGTTACTAAAAAGAAAGTCCAAGTGAATCTAGAATAATCATCTACTATTACTAAAGCATAGTAATTACCACCTAAGCTTCTAGTTCTTGAAGGACCAAATAAATCCATATGTAACAGCTCTAATGGTTTTGAGGTAGAAAGGATTTTCTTACTTTTAAAAGAATTTTTGGTTTGCTTTCCTTTTTGGCATGCTGCACAAATTCTATCTTTTTCAAATTTTAATTTTGGAAGACCGATTACTAAATCTTTTGAAATTAATCTACTCAAATGATGCATATGAATGTGTGCAACTCTCCTATGCCATAACCAAGGATCCTCTTCCTTAGTTACAAGACAGGAGATGGTCCTAGAGGATGCAATGCCAAGATCAGTAATATAAATATTATTAAGTCTAGTACCTGTTAGGACAGTCTCATTTGATTCCTCCTTGACTATGTTGCATGTCTTTGATTCAAAAATAATCTTAAGTCCCTTGTCACATAATTGGCTTATGCTTAAAAGATTATGCTTTAATCCCTACAAGCAATACTTCTTGAATCATGAAGTCATCATTAATCCTGATTGTTCCTGAGCCAAGAATTTTTCCTCTGTTGTTGTCACCATATGTAACATGGCCTTGACTTTTCTTGATGAGGCTTTGAAATTTTTCTTTATCACCGGTCATGTGTCTTGAACATCCACTATCAAGAAACCAAACTGATTTCTTGTGCTTGTAGATTAACTTCATCACAAATATAATAATTTAGGTACCCTTTTTAGTTTTGGGTCCTTGGAAGTTAGTAGAAACAAGCTTTCTCATCTTTATGGACAATAAATATGAAATTTAATGTCATTTAATCGATTATACAATCTCGTAATTAATTATCACCGTGTAAATAATTTGTTTTTCAAAAAAAAAATTTGTTCAATCATAATCGATTTATGCCATAATCGAAAACGTCATAATCGATTTATGCCATAATCGAAAATGTCATAATCGATTATGTTTTGACATAATCGATTATGATCGCGAGTTAAAAAAAATATTATGTTGTTTCATAATAGATTAAATGCGAGCGAATTTGTTTTAATGCGAGCAGTTTTTATGTATGTGATTTTTAGGAATCCATTTAAATCTACCACTAGGTATGCCAACATGTTTTACAAAACATTTATTTGATGTATGACCAACTTTCATGCAATAAAAACAACTTAATCTTTGTGAAGGATATTTAAATGAATTTCTTTGAAAATTTTGTTTAACTTGAAAACTTGTTTCTCTCGATTCTTTTACATAGATGGTTTTGTGGGGTTCTAGACTTTTCTTGGGAGTGTAACCAAGTCCAGCTTTGCTAGAGCTCCCTCTTTGTACACTTAGCATATTATCGAGATTTTGTGTAGAATCTGAAAATTTATTTAAAATTTTCTCGAACTTAAAAATTTCATTTTCAAGATAATTACAATTTTCACAAGGTTTGATAACTTCTTTATTTTTAGAGATTGATTTAAATTTTTCCAAATCCTTTTTCAAACCCTCATTTTCCTTCTCCACATGACTTAGTATATTTTCTAAAGCTTGAAAATTTTGTTTCAATGCAAAATGCTATTTAGCCAAGTTATTAAAATTCATATAAAGATTTTGATACTCTGCATGTAATTCATCATATTCATCATAAGAGTTTGTGGAGCTTACCTTTGAGGTGGCTTCATCTTCATTATTTGCCATTAGACACAAGTTGGCCTCTTCCTCTTCATCACTGTCTTCTGTTGAGCTTTCAGAGGTTGTCGAGTCATTGTCCTCTCATGCAATATATGCCTTCTTTTTATTTGATTTGAAGGGCTTCTTTACTTTCTTTTTCTCCTTTTCTTTATCTTCCTTTTTGGCAAAGGGACATTCTGACTTTATATGACCGAATCGATTGCATCCATAGCATTTATAGTTTATTACCGGGTCTTTTTCTTTCCTTGTTGTCTGGCCCTCTTTCCTGTTCTTCATAAACCTGGAAAATCGTTTTACCAATAAAGAAATATCATTGTCAGAAAACTCACCTTCATTGTCTTCTGTCGATTTTTCAGCCTTGAGCGCAATGTTTTTGACTTTAACAAATTCTTCTCCATTCTTTTAGTCTTTGAAGCTCCATCTCGTGTTCTCTCAATTTTCCGAAGAGTGTTGCTACATTCATCTTTGTCAAATCTTTAGATTCTGATTTTGCGGTGACTTTTGGTTGCCAATTTCTATCCAGTGACTTGAGAATTTTGATGTTCAGCTCCTCATTCACAAAACTTTTTCCTAGTGCTTCTAGGTGATTGACGATATGAGTGAACCTTGTTTGAAAATCACTGATGCTTTCATTTTGCCCTATAGCCAGCAACTCATATTCTTGGACGAGTGTGTTTTTCCTTGCTCTTTTCACTTCGTCCATTCCTTCATGCGTCACCTCCAATGTTTCCCACATTTCTTTCACCATTTTGCACCTTGATATCCTGTAAAATTCATCACGAGTTACAGTAGAAACAATAGCGTTACGAGCTCTTACATCATATTGTGCTCGTTTGTTTTCATCTGGTGTCCATTGATGAAATGTCTTTGGTGTGGGTTCTTTAGCAAGCATCACCATTGGTGTGTAGGGACCATTTAGTACAGAATCCCATACTCCAAAATCAAGAGTTTGTAGGAATATCTCCATTCTTGCCTTCCAAAAGGGGTAATTGTCACCTTCAAAGAGTGGTGGCCTTTTGATTGATGCACCTTCCCTGTAAACCTGATTCTGCATAGACATCTTAAGGATCTTTTAGAAATAACTTATCAAACCAAGCTCTGATACCACTTGTTAGACAAATGGCATCAAGAGGGGGGGGTGAATTGATGCATTTTAAGATGTCACAAGTAAATTTACACTTTTTCGATTTTCTTGTTTATCTTTACTTAATATATTTTCATTAAGTGTTTAAGCGGAAGCAGTAAATAAAGTAAAGAGATAAGGGAAGAGAAGTACACAAAGATTTATACTGGTTCGGGTATAACCAACCCTACATCCAGTTCCCAGTCACCTCAATTTGAGAATGACTCCCCAATCACTATCTTTAGAAAATTCAATTACAACCAATATTACAATTGAAACATGCAAAAGAAAATCTAAAGACTAAACACCTCTCTTGAATCCCACAAGAGATGATTGTTAAATAAAGACGGCAGTGTAAAAACCAAGAGGGGGAGGGGTGAATTGGGTTTTTTAAAGAAATTTTCTCTTTCAAATAAATTTTCAGGTTTTGAAAAACTTTCAAAAACTTGGATGTGAATTTTTCCAATCCTTTGATTAACGCTGTTGGGATTAGCAATTGTTATAATGATCCACAATTAAAAGAGATAGAGAAAGAGAAATAACACAGAGATTTATACTGGTTCGAATTAAGCCAATCCTACGTCCAGTTCCCAACCACCACAAATCCGTGATGATTTTCCCCACTATCTTTAATTGAAATTACAAACACCAATTCATGCAATAACAAATAAAGATAAACGGAAACACCTCCTCAGACACACTAAGGATGAAACACCTCCCCAGACACACTGAGGATGAAACCCACCTCTCTTGACTCACAAGAGATGAAACACCTCCCTTAGAACAGATCCAAGGGATGCATTTTCCCTTTACAGAAAACAGTAAAAGAATACACCTGAAATGTGCTGGATAGAAAGCTTAAGCACAATGATCACCACTTCCAAAGACTTGATCAAAGCGAAGAGAGCGGGAAGCGGCTTTGAAAAAGCTAAGGCGCGAAACACTTTGAATATTTTGTGTTTGTTCGGATGTGTTAAACCTAAGACATTCTCTTTCATTTTATAATTCGAAAATGCTCCAAAGTTTCCATTCTTAGGTTGATTTAAAATTAATTTCACAAAAATGACTCATTTAATCGATTATATTAAAAGCTTAATCGATTATATCATGTTTAAAAACTAGAAAACAAATATCGTTTGATTTAATCGATTAGATTAAGGCCATAATCGATTATATTAACCCAGAATCAATATAATCGATTATCAAAGACACTTAATCGATTATTTTGCTCATTAAACATTTTTAATTCAAATTTTAAGTTAAATAATCGATTATCTACGTATGGTAATCGATTAAAAGCGTAGAAAAACGTTTTTGCGAGAAAGCACCTTGCTCTCTTGTTTGGGAAGGTCTTGAATGGGATTTATGACTTACTCTTTTTATCCTAACACCCAAAACAGAACCTTCTTCCTTTGATCCTTCAGCTCTTGAGAAAATCTTCATCAATCTTCTCTCTTGAAAGCTTTGAATGCTCTTTATGCCTTTCCTTTCTTATCAAGCAACCTTCCTTTGTGAGATGGCACAAGTCTTTCATGTTGATTGAAACTTCCTAAAAACTTCATCATCAAAACTGTAGGTCTCCATAAAACTCTGGACTTGAAATATGCCAACAATGAAAACACCTCCCTTGAAAACTCATAAGGGATGAAAAACTACACCAACTATGGTGTTTACAATTAGACGAATAACACAGGAACAATATCAGCTGGAAAGAGAGAATCCAAAATAATGGCACAGACCGTCACCTCCTTTCAAAAGTGACTTAGAAAAATATTGTAGAACAAAGATTGAAAAACTCAAATTTTTGTGCTCACGGTCAGCTTCGTTCTAATCTACGTATTTTTTCCTCCTTCTTTTGGTTAATTATATAGGAATTAAATTCAAAACAGAAAATAAATATGTTACCAAAGAGGATCAAGTCAAGTCTCTTTGAAGATGTATCGAGTTTTGATGAGTTCTCGAAGCAAACCAGATCGAAGGTTGAAAAGATCAAAGAGTTGAAGTCTTGAAGAATCGGTGAAGCTCAGATCGAAGTTGGTGTTGTTAGTGTCGAATCATTCTGGAATAAGAGAAATCGAAACTACCAATCTGATCCAACACTTTTTCAGTTGTGATAGTTTTTAAAGAGTAAAACTGTTTTTAACAAATCGATCGATATAACATATTCGATGGTTTTTAACACAATCGATTTTGTTGTTTTCAAAGAAATCTTTTTACATCGATTCGATTATATCTTTTCATACAACGTAGTCAATTCGATTATGTATATAATGTAATCGATTCGATTATGTGTTGTTTTAAAGTGTTTCTAAAACTTTCACAGAATCGATTTTGTACTTAACGAAATCAACAGTTTTTCGATAAGTTTTTTGAAATTCAAATTGACATTTAAAATCATAAATGTTTTCCATTTATTATACAGATCTTACGTTGTTAAAGATCATAAACAGATTTTAAATGTATAAACGATTTCATAAATTATTTTTAATACTGTGAAAGGTTTTCTCAGATTTTATTTCCTATATAAAGAGGAAAAATACACGTTGATAGACACAGAGCTAACTTAAGCACAAAAACATTTGTTTACACTCTCTGGTCTACAACATTTTCTTTATCACTTGAGAAAGGAGCTAACGATCGTTAAAGTTGTTTTGGATTCTCTCTTTCTAGGTGATATTGTTTCAGTATTTGTTTACATATATCTGTCAACACCTATGTTGGTGTAGTGGTTCATCCCTTGTGAGTTTTCAAGGGAGGTGTTTTCATCTCTTGTGGGTTTCAAGAGAGGTGTTCAGTCTTTAGATTTTCTTTTACAAGTTCAATTGTAATATTGATTGTAACAGTTTTCTAAAGATAGTGTTTGGGAGTCATTCTCGAATTGAGGTGACTGGGCACTGGATGTAGGGTTGGCTATACCCGAACCAGTATAAATCCTTGTGTTCTTCTCTTCCCTTATCCTTTTATTTTGTGTACTGCTTCCACTCTGCTTAACGTTTTTCAGGTTAATCGAGAAAAATATATATAAAGGGTAAACATCTTTAATACATCAATTCACTCCCCCTCTTGATGCTATTTGTCTAACAAGTGGTATCAGAGCTTGGTCAGAAAAGTTATTTCTAAAAGATCTTTAAAATGTCTATGCAAAATCAGGTTTACAGGGAAGGTGCATCCATCAACAGACCACCACTCTTTGAAGGTGACAATTACCCCTTCTGGAAGTCAAGAATGGAGATATTGCTACAAACTCTCGATTATGGAGTTTGGGATGCTGTCCTAAGTGGTCCCTACGTACCAATGGTGACAGGTGCTGAAGGAGAAACACCAAAGGCGTTTCATCAGTGGACTTCAGACGAAAACAAACGAGCACAATATGATGTAAGAGCTCGTAATGCTATTGTTTCAGTTGTAACCTGTGATGAGTTTTACAGGATATCGAGATGCAAAACTGCCAAAGAGATGTGGGATACTCTGGAAGTGACTCATGAAGGAACGGATGAAGTAAAACGTGCAAGGAAAAACACTCTTGTACAAGAATACGAGTTGCTTGCCATAGGACAAAACAAAAGCATCAGTGATTTCCAGACGCGGTTCACTCATATCGTTAATCATCTAGAAGCACTGGGAAAAAGCTTTGTAAATGAGGAGCTGAACACCAAGATTCTCAAGTCTCTCGATAGGAATTGGCAACCAAAAGTCACTGCCATATCAGAGTCTAAAGACTTGACGAAAATGAACGTAGCAACTTTGTTTGGAAAGTTGAGAGAACATGAGATGGAGCTTCAGAGGTTAAAAGATGGAGAAGACAATGTTAAAATCAAAAACATTGCATTCAAAGCTAAGAAATCGAAAGATGACATCGAAGGTGAGTTTTCCGATAGTGATATTTCTTTAATGGTAAAACGATTTTCCAGGTTCATAAAGAACAGGAAAAAGGGTCGATCTACAAAGAAGGAAAATGACCAAGCAACAAATTACAAATGCTACGGATGTAATCGATTTGGTCATATAAAATCGGACTGTCCTTACACCAAAAAGGAAGATAAGGAAAAAGAAAAGAAGAAACCGAAGAAGCCCTTCAAACCATACAAAAAGAAGGCATACATTGCATGGGAAGATAATGCATCGACTACTTCTGAAAGTTCGATAGATGATAGTGATCAAGAGGAAGAAGCAAATCTGTGCTTAATGGCAAACAATGAAGATGAAGTCACGTCAAAAGTAAGCTCTACTAACTCTGAAAATGAATATGATGAATTACATGCAGAATATGAAAATCTTTATATGAATTTTAATAAGTTGATTAAAAAGCATTCAGTTTTAAAACAAAATTTTCATGCTTTAGAAAATAAACTAAATCTTGTGGAGAAGGAAAATGAAGGTTTGAAAAATGATTTCAAAAAATTTAAATCTATATCAAAAAATAAAGAAGTGATCAAACCTTGTGAAAATTGTATTCAACTCGAAAATAAATTTTTTAAGCTCGAGAAGACTTTAAATAATTTTTTAGATTCAAAACAAAATCTCAATAATATGTTAAGTTTAAATAGGGGGAGCTCTAGTAAAGCTGGACTTGGTTATATTCCCAAGAAAAGTCTAGGACCCCATAAAACTATCTTTGTAAAAGAATCGAAGAAAACAAGTTTTCGAGAAAAACAACATTTTCACAAGAATTCCTTCAAAACTCCTCCACAAAGGTTAAGTTGTTTTTATTGCATGAGAATTGGTCATTCATCTAACAAATGTTTTTTAAAACATATTGGTATACCAAGTGGAAAATTTAAATGGATTCCTAAACATCATATATATAAAAACTGCTCGCATTAAAATCTTTTTCGATAGCATTTAATCGATTATAACATTTTCGATTGTGGCATAAATCAATTATATGACATTTTCAATTTTTTATTAAAACTCGATTATGGCGTTTTCGATTATGACATAAATCGAGTATGTCAATATTTTCGATTAAATGACATTAGTTTTTGTATAGTCAATAAAAGGTTGAGAAAGATGTTTCTACTAACTACTAAGGACCCAAGACTAAAAAGGGTACCTAAATAATTATATTTGTGTTGCAGGAAATCTACAAGCATAAAAAATCGGTTTGGTTTCTTGACAGTGGATGTTCAAGACATATGACCGGTGACAAAGAAAAGTTTCAAAGTCTCACAAAGAAAAGCCAAGGTTATGTTACATATGGTGACAACAACAAAGGAAAAATTCTTGGCTCAGGAACAATCAAGATCAATGATGACTTTATGATTCAAGGAGTTCTGCTAGTAGAAGGTTTAAAGCATAATCTTTTAAGCATAAGTCAATTATGTGATAAAGGACTTAAGATTATCTTTGAGTCAAAGACGTGCAACATTATCAAGGAAGAATCAAATGAAACTGTTTTAAAAGGTACGAGATTAAACAATATTTATGTTACTGATCTTAGCAGTTCATCTAGGACCATCTCCTGTCTTGTAACTAAGGAAGAGGATCCTTGGTTATGGCATAGGAGAGCTGCACACATTCACATGCATCATCTAAGTCGCTTAATTTCAAAAGATTTGGTAATCGGTCTTCCAAAATTAAGTTTTGAAAAAGATAGAATTTGTGCTGCATGTCAAAAAGGAAAGCAAACAAAAACATCTTTCAAAAGTAAGAATATCATTTCTACATCAAAACCCTTAGAACTTTTGCATATGGATTTATTTGGTCCCTATAGAACAAGAAGCTTAGGTGGTAATTTCTGATCATTAGTTATAGTAGATGATTATTCTAGATTTACCTGGACGTTCTTTTTAGTAACTAAAAATAATGCTTTCAACTCTTTTAAGAAATTTGTCAAGGCTATTCAAAATGAAAAAGATTTAAAAATCAAGTTTATTCGAAGTGATCATGGTGGGGAATTTCAAAATGAGTTATTTGAAACCTTTTGTGAAGAACTGGGAATTTCTCATAATTTCTCTTGTCCAAGAACCCCTCAACAAAATGGAGTTGTAGAAAGAAAGAATAGATCTTTGGAAGAATTAGCCAGAACCATGTTAAATGAAAACAATCTTCCAAAATATTTTTGGGCAGATGCAGTGTCTACTTCTTGTTATGTTTTGAATAGAACTTTAATAAGACCCGTTTTGAAACGAACTCCATATGAGCTTTTTAAAGGCAGAAAACCAAACATTTCTCATCTTAAAGTTTTTGGGTGCAAATGTTTTGTTTTAAACAATGGAAAGAGTAATCTTGGCAAATTCGATTCAAAAGCAGATGAAGCAATATTTTTATGATACTCTTTAACCAGTAAAGCATATAGAGTATATAATAGGAGAACATTACATGTAGAAGAATCTGTGCATGTAACGTTTGATGAATTTTTGGACCTTGAGGAAAACCCTCTTGAGTCAAGGAAGAAATCAATAGATATCGAAGAAGAACAGGGAGCTATCAAGAAAGATCAACCTCAAGTCGAAAGTATCGAGGATCTTAGAAAAAGCCTCGAGAAGTTGAATCTCGATGAACCTACAAATGTTCAAGAACTTCCAAAAGAATGGAGAACACCGGGAGGATTATCGTTGGATAATGTTATAGGAGATGTTGATCGAAGAGTCTCAACAAGAAGTCAAATGAACAACTTCTGTATGAATGTAGCTTTTGTCTCACAAGTTGAACCCAAAAGCATCGAAGAAGCTTTACAAGATGAATTTTGGATTCAATCGATGCAAGAGGAGCTAAATCAGTTTAAAAGGAATGAAGTGTGGGATCTAGTTCCGAGAAACAATTCTATGCAGGTAATCGGAGCAAAATGGATTTTCAGGAACAAGCTCGATGAAAATGGCAACATAACAAAGAATAAAGCAAGACTAGTAGCGAAAGGTTATAGTCAAGAAGAAGGAATCGACTATGACGAAACATATGCCCCAGTTGCAAGGCTCAAAGCAATAAGAATACTACTAGCTTACGCAGCTATCATGAAGTTTAAGTTATTTCAAATGGATGTGAAAAGTGCTTTTCTGAACGGATATATTAAAGAAGAAGTATACGTCTGTCAACCCCCTGGATTTGAAGATTATAAATATCCGAATCATGTCTACAAGCTAAAGAAAGCACTATATTGGCTTAAACAAGCGCCCAGATCATGGTATGAAAGGCTTAGTAATTTTCTGGTTAGTCATAATTATCGAAGAGGTAAAGTAGATCCAACTTTATTTATAAAAGAATCGAAGAACAATATCATTATAGTTCAAATTTATGTTGATGACATTATTTTTGGATTGACTAACAATGATCTTTGCCAAGAGTTTGCTAAGATAATGCAGTGTGAGTTCGAAATGTCGATGATGGGCGAGTTAACATATTTTCTAGGTTTACAAATCAAGCAAAACATCGAAGGTATTTTTATATCGCAATCGAAGTACTGCTCAGAACTGTTAAAGAAGTTCGATTTGGAAAATGCTAAAGAAGCAGCTACACCGATGGCAACATCTTGTTACTTAGATCAAGATGAACAAGGTAAGATGGTGGATCAAACCAAATACAGAGGTATGATTGGTTCCTTACTTTATCTTACAGCAAGCAGACCAGATATTATGCATAGTGTGTGTGTTTGTGCTAGATATCAATCTAATCCTAAGGAATCACACCTAGTTGCTGTTAAGAGGATAATAAAATATCTAAAAGGAACTAGATCGTTTGGTCTTTGGTATCCCTCTGGAGGTTCACCCAGTCTTATAGGATATTCAGATTCAGATTATGGAGGATGTAAACTGGACAGAAAAAGTACAAGTGGGACATGTCACCTACTTGGCCGTTCACTTGTTTCTTGGCACTCTAAGAAACAGGCTTGTGTTGCTCTATCCACAACTGAAGCTGAGTATATAGCAGCCGGTTTTTGTTGTTCACAGATCTTGTGGATGAAAAACCAGTTAGAAGACTATAGTATTTTCCTAGATCATATCCCTCTTAAGTGTGATAGTACTAATGCCATTAATCTCACTAGAAATCCTATAATGCATTCTAGAACTAAACACATAGAGATTAGGCATCATTTCATTAGAGACCATATCCTAAAGGGAGATTGCATAATAGAATACATCGATACCAAACATCAGTTAGCAGATATCTTTACCAAACCTTTACCTAGAGATAGGTTTTATGATTTGCGTATCGCATTAGGAATTTTGGATGGTAATTCCTTTTGATATTTCATGTTTTGTGTGAACATCGATAACATGCTTTCATTCGATATTGTTTTATCTATCTATATGTTTTTCGATCATTATCAATAAAAAGGGGGAGAAATGTATATGTTTTTAAAAAAAAGAAAAATATAATATGTTTTTTGAAAAAGGAGTACTGTAATACCCAAAATAGGGGGAGTACAGTTTATTTATTGATACGAGCATGAAGATGACAACTGTAGTTTTTAGGATTTCTAAATTTAATTTTTAATATTTTGTAATTTGGATTTAATTTTCTTTGTGAGCCTTTACTGGGCTTTGTATTTTTGTTCTTTTTCCAGTTTTGGGCCTAATTAGTTAATGGGCTTTGTCTTAGGTCCATTAGTATAAATAGGATTCTCATAACTCTTTGTACTCAGAATTCAGATTTTAAGGAGTTGAGACTTTAGCTCCGTGAATTCTCTCTTGGTTCTCGAGTAGAACTTTAGATTCTTATCTGTGAATTTTTGAATTCAGAGTGGCGACTCCTCACTGGACTTATCAGTCAGAAATGATTGTGGCGTCTTCTCCATCCCTAATCCCTTTCCGCATTTTCGATTTTTGATCTTTGGTTTGAGGGAAATTTGTCAGAACGATCGGTTCACCCCTAAGCTGAGCAGTTCTCATCATTTGGTAATCAGAGCTTGTTTATGATATTTTCGCAACTTTTCCGCAACAATTTCCATAGTGTTTTGCAACTTTTGTCGTAAGTGGTTTGGGGATTATTTTCGTTACTTTTCCGAAACACCAATTCCCTTCCAAATGTTTTCCGTGAAGCATTTTTCAGATGCGATTCAAAAGGATTACACCAGATTCTAACTGAATTGTTTCGCAACGCCTTCTTCCAAAGATTTTGGCACTCGCAGAATCAAATCTAACGATACAGACGTTTGGGTTTTCATTCTTTGCTCACAATAACCATTTTTTTCCTGTGGCGTTTAATTTGATTTATCACGAGCTGCTTTCGTGTTTCGCGCGATGATGTGGTGCCGACAGGAATCGCAATTAGAGGAGGTGAAAGTGAACAAAATCTTCTGGAAGCTCTTTCTGTTGTTGCAATTATCTTTTAATGTTTTCTGAAACAATAGTGGTTTCATCGCTCATTCCTCAAGCAAGCCTTTTACTACATTCGGTGGTTTGATTCTTCCGGAAAAGCTCGGTGGAAGAATAAATTAGCAGCTTGAGTTCAATCGTCGAAGCTTTGAAGTAGCGGATTAAATCGAAGTGATAATTGTCTTTGAAGCTTTTCATCAAACATATGGCGTAGCGAGGAAGAATGGGTTCAACTATGTCGCTAGAACTGAAATTATTTAATTCCCAACGATTGAAACAATCTAGAATTAGAGTTCCGTTCCTTCTATCGCAACTGCGTTCAATTGATTCAAGTTGAAGTGGTACGCACGGTAATTCATGAAAAAACAACTCAAAATTATAATTGGTGTAATCAATATGTTTGTCCAATGTCCTAAGAGGTGCTGGAAATGTGCTACAAATTGAGATTGGAGTTTGGCACGCTGCGCACAAAGTTCGAGATCCGTGTTGATTTGATTAGGTGATATGCAAGCATGAAATGGGTTTGCAGCTTTGATGAATTGAAGGTTTCTAATTGGCTCATGCAATGACAAATAATGTGCAGCTAATTGAAAAATTGGTAGTGGGACCCACATCTTAAGATTGCATTTATAAATTGATCCAATTTGGTGAATTGGAATGTACGTGGGGTTCCTTGTTGGATTAAATTGATTTGATTATTCATGGAAGAATGGTACACGTGGGACCCAATTGGTACTTTTGATCCAATTGGTGTTAATGTGAATTAGGGAGAATTGCAAATGTGTGGGGTCCACGGTTGTGGAATGAATTTAGTTTTCACCGGTTCCAATGCATGAAATTGAGAGCTGCTCATGGTGTTAATTAGAAGCTGCGAAGCTACAAATCTGGTGGATTTATGTGGTATATTAGTTGCTAATATGGTGCGCATCCTAGTGGAGAACTCGATGCTTAAATCTGGTTTGACCATTTCTATTCTCTTGTGTCATTCTTTCTTCCTAACTTTGATTTGAGTCATATGTCTATAAATTTCATTTGAGTTTTATTTTCCTTGGATTCTTATTTGTGAAACATAGTATTGGGAGTTGAATTGTTGGAAAATCTTGATTGTTTGAGATTGAATTTTAAGATTAAACAATTAGGGGCTAAGTGTAGCATCTACGTTTAGAGCATTCTTTTAAAATTTGAGTTTAAGTCTTGAGAAACTTAAAACACAAAGTAAGCAAATTGCATAAGAGTGGGTGGATGCCTAACTAGCTTTCATTCATCTCAAGTGTGATAAGCCAAAAAAATGTTAAAGTGAATATTCCATATTTCTCTTGAGATTTAGATTCAATTTTAATTGAGTTCTCTATTGGATGTCCAAATTAGTTCCATGCATCTAGGTAGTCTTGATTCATTTCTTACAACTGGACTTTTCTAATTGTTTAACTTACTTGCTTTGTTTTACATTTCTAGTGGTAATTCTAAATACACTATTTAGATTACCCTTGTCTTCTAAAGTGCTTTTCTCTTTTTCACGTTCTTAGTTTTGTCACATCTTACTTCCCTTTGATTTAGCTCATTTCTTGATTTTGTGCTTTTCAGCTTTGTCTTTCAAAATTCCTTGGTTTTGTCTTAGAGTTTTCTCGTTTTCTTGACCTCTTGAGTTTAATGTGGATTTGTTACATCTTTCACTTTGAATGTAAAATTCTTGATAAGTTGATTGGAAGTCTTCTTAAGAACTAAAGAGGAATTTGAGTGGAGAGAGTGGAAATAACTTTTCAAGAGTGATACACGAGTGATAGAGTGCAAACACTTAGCGAGTGGCGAGGTCCATTTTTTCTTTTAATTGTGCTAACCATTTGTTTATGATTTTCTGGTTTTGTTTCTAACATTCACTTGCAGCCATGGGGTTGACTATAGAATATTTGAATTCAAGAGTCATTCCAATAGTACAACAGCTTGGAAAGAAAAGTTTATGAGCATAGAAGGCTAAAGAAGGCGGAGCGTAAATGTAACAACGCATCAAGTTCAAGGATCAAAACAGGTTCTATTAGATGCTCCAAATGTGAAGGCTATGGGCATGTTTCTCTTGAATGTCCTAATTGGAAGTCAAAACCCATAAATGATCAAGATCTTAAAGACTATTACCAAGTGGTTGCGAGAGAGAGAAAAGAAAGCATTACAAAAATTAGAGAGGATAGAAAGAGAGCTTAGAGAAGAGAGAGAACAAATGAGGGGACTTATGGAAAAGGGAAAAAGATTTGTAGAAAGTGAAAAGGATTTTATAAGAAGAGAGAAAGAGTTTGGAAAAAAAGTGAAGGAAATTCTTAGGAAAAGAGAGGAGAAAATTGAAAAGGAAGAAAAAGAAAATTTTGATCAAAAGATTAGAGAATTGAAAGAAAAGACTGAGGAAGGAAGTAGAAAATTTGATGAATTGTTAGAAAAGGCAAAAAGAATAATAGAAAGAAAGGAGAAAGAAAAGATAGAAAGAGAAGAGAAAGAAAAGAGAGCAAAGGAAGAAGAGACTAATGATAATATTTGTTCTTATTCTAACTCTATAATTATTTGTGTAGATTCTCCTTTGCAGGAAATTACTAGTAATGAGCTTTCAAGTGATTCACGCAAGTATTAGAGAGAAAAACATATGGGCTTCCACTACATCCGTGGAATTGTCCGATGTGTATCATGAGCAAATTAAAAATCCTTGTGAATTGTCCGTTGCTTTTGATATGCATACTATTGTTTTAGGTGGTGATTCCAAGTCCTTGAATGATGAGATGCATACATATCCTGTGGACTTGAATGTTCATGATCATCGTTTCTCTATGTGTGTGAATTATCAGCAGGTTGATGATGAGATTAAGCATAATCATGTTAGATCTTTAATCTTGTTATGTGAACTGAAAAGGACATTAGATACCATATATTTGTATTGGATTGATGTATTTGACATGCTTATGATTAGTCGTTTGATGTTCTTATTGTTTGATGTGTTTTACAGTGTTGGTTTATGATCCTGGAGGAAGATATTTACTGCACTTTGATAATAAGAGATTAGACTCTCATGAGCTCCACATCTTTATTTAGATAGTTTTTCTCGTCTTTGTTTAGATGATGTTAAAATTGAGTTCTTTTAGTCTTATGTTTGTAAGTTTGCTTATAGGTACAAAGAGCTAAATTTGTGGACGAATTCTCTCCAACCTGGGGAGGATGATACGAGCATGAAGATGACAACTGTAGTTTTTAGGATTTCTAAATTTAATTTTTAATATTTTGTAATTTGGATTTAATTTTCTTTGTGGGCCTTTACTGGGCTTTGTATTTTTGTTCTTTTTCCAGTTTTGGGCCTAATTAGTTAATGGGCTTTGTCTTAGGCCCATTAGTATAAATAGGATTCTCATAACTCTTTGTACTCAGAATTCAGATTTTAAGGAGTTGAGACTTTGGCTCCGTGAATTCTCTCTTGGTTCTCGAGTAGAACTTTAGATTCTTATCTGTGAATTTTCGAATTCAGAGTGGCGAATCCTCACTGGACTTATCAGTCAGAAATGATTGTGGCGTCTTCTCCATCCCTAATCCCTTTCCGTATTTTCGATTTTTGATCTTTGGTTTGAGGGAAATTTGTCAGAACGATCGGTTCACCCCTAAGCTGAGCAGTTTCTCATCATATATTTATGGTTTATGCTAACTATGTACTAATCTTGAGCTGACTTCAAAGTCAAGCATTTTTTTTTCTTCAAACTCTTCTTAAATAGGTTTTCTTGATCATCATCAAAACGGGGAAGAATGTTACCAAAGAGGATCAAGTCAAGTCTCTTTGAAGATGTATCGAGTTTTGATGAGTTCTCGAAGCAAACCAGATCGAAGGTTGAAAAGATCGAAGAGTTGAAGTCTTGAAGAATCGGTGAAGCTCAGATCGAAGTTGGTGTTGTTAGTGTCGAATCATTCTGGAATAAGAGAAATCGAAACTACCAATCTGATCCAACACTCTTTCACTTGTGATAGTTTTTAAAGAGTAAAACTGTTTTTAACAAATCGATCGATATAACATATTCGATGGTTTTTAACACAATCGATTTATTTGTTTTCAAAGAAATCTTTTTACATCGATTCGATTATATCTTTTGATACAACGTAGTCAATTCGATTATGTATATAGTGTAATCGATTCGATTATGTGTTGTTTTAAAGTGTTTCTAAAACTTTCACAGAATCGATTTTGTACTTAACGAAATCAACAGTTTTTCGATAAGTTTTTTGAAATTCAAATTGACATTTAAAATCATAAATTTTTTCCATTTATTATACAGATCTTACGTTGTTAAAGATCATAAACAGATTTTAAATGTATAAACGATTTCATAAATTGTTTTTAATACTGTGAAAGGTTTTCTCAGATTTTATTTCCTATATAAAGAGGAAAAATACACGTTGATAGACACAGAGCTAACTTAAGCACAAAAACATTTGTTTACACTCTCTGGTCTACAACATTTTCTTTATCACTTGAGAAAGGAGCTAATGATCATTAAAGTTGTTTTGGATTCTCTCTTTCTAGGTGATACTGTTTTAGTATTTGTTTACATTTATCTGTCAACACCTGTGTTGGTGTAGTGGTTCATCCCTTGTGAGTTTTCAAGGGAGGTGTTTTCATCTCTTGTGGGTTTCAAGAGAGGTGTTCAGTCTTTAGATTTTCTTTTACAAGTTCAATTGTAATATTGATTGTAACAGTTTTCTAAAGATAGTGTTTGGGAGTCATTCTCGAATTGAGGTGACTGGGCACTGGATGTAGGGTTGGCTATACCCGAACCAGTATAAATCCTTGTGTTCTTCTCTTCCCTTATCCTTTTATTTTGTTTACTGCTTCCGCTCTGCTTAACGTTTTTCAGGTTAATCGAGAAAAATATATATAAAGGGTAAACATCTTTAATACATCAATTCACCCCCCCCTCTTGATGCTATTTGTCTAACAAAATACAATTGAAAATCAGTATTAATCTTCTGAAAGACTGAAGGAGAATATCTGGGAAAACGTTCACAATTTTAAAAATTATTTATTATATTTGAAAACATTTACAATTTTAAAAACACAGTTTATAATTTGAAAACCTGTTACATATAATCGATCACGTTATGTCCATAATCGATTATGTGAGTGTTTTAAAAAACTTTAAATAGCATGACGTAATCGAATCGATGCACGATATAATCGAATCAATTACGTTACATCCATAACGACATAATGGAATCGATTTACGTTATAACCGTCGATTATGTTATATCCATAATCGATTACGTTATATCCATCGATTATGTAATCGATTACATTATATCCATAATGACATAATCGAATCGAGTTATGTTATATTCATCATGACATAATCGAATCGAGTTATGTTATATCCATCATGACATAATCGAATCGGGTTACGTTATAACCATCGATTATGTTAGCAAGAAAAACAGTTTTATCCATTTAAAAGATCACGAGTGAAGGAGTGCTTGATCGATGTTTTTAGCTTTTGATTTCTCTTATTCCATAATGATTTGACACTAACTTCTTCAACTTGAGCTCCATTTCATCAAATCTTCATTTGATGGTCATGATTTAGCTTACTTGAGAATTCATCAAAACTTAACATCTTATCTTCAAAGAGTGATGACTTGAGCCTCTTTGGTAACACAAATTTTATTTTCGATCTGTACCTTTGTTTTACAAAAAAAAAACTCAATTTTTTGTAATGTGGAAATTCAAATTTTCTTTTCGATCCCTACTTTTGTTTTACACAAAATAAATCAATTTTTCATAATTAGAAAATTTAAATTTTATTTTCGATTCGTACTTCTTTTTACAAAAAAATTTAATTTTTCATAATTTGGAATTTTATATATTATTCTCGATACGTACTTTTGTTTTACGCTAAAAAACTCAATTTTTGTAATCTCGAAATTTATATTTTATTTTCGATCCTACTTTCGTTTTACGAAAAAAAACTCAAATTTTCATCATTTGGAAATTTTATTTTATTTTCGATTCGTACTTTTGTTTTACAAAAAAAATCAATTTTTCATAATTTGGAAATTTATATTTTATTCTCGATTTGTACTTTTGTTTTACAAAAAAAAACTCAATTTTTCGTAATTTGAAATTCAAATTTTATTTTCGATCTGTACTTTTGTTTTACACAAAAAAAACTTCATTTTTCTTATTTTCGAAATTTATATTTTATTTTTGATCCGTACTTTTGCTTTACAACAAAAAACTCAATTTTTTGTAATTTCAAAATTTATATTTTATTCTCGATCCGTATTGTTTTAGAAAAAAAAATCGATTTTTTATGCTTTGGAAATTTATATTTTATTTTCGATGCGTACTTTTGTTTTATAAAAAAAATCAATTTTTCATAATTTGGAAATTTATATTTTATTCTCGATCTGTACGTTTCGTTTACACAAAAAAACTCAATATTTCGTAACTTCGAAATTGAAATTTTATTTTTGATCCCTACTTTTGTTTTACAGAAAAAAGACAATTTTTCATAACTTGGAAATTATATTTTATTTTCGATCCGTACTTTTGTTTTATACAAAAAAACTATATTTTTTGTAACTTCCAAATTTAAATTTTATTTTCGATCCATATTTTTGTTTTACAAAAAAAATATCAATTTTTTATAATTTCGAAATTTATATTTTATTTTCAATCCGTGCTTTTGTTTTACAAAAGAAAACTCAATTTTTCGTAATTTGGAAATTCAAATTTAATTTTCGATCTGTACTTTTGTTTTACAAAAAAAAACTCAATTTTTTGTAATGTGGAAATTCAAATTTTCTTTTCGATCCCTACTTTTGTTTCACACAAAATAAATCAATTTTTCATAATTAGAAAATTTAAATTTTATTTTCGATTCGTACTTCTTTTCTACAAAAAAAAATTAAATTTTTCATAATTTGGAATTTTATATTTTATTCTCGATACGTACTTTTGTTTTACGCTAAAAAACTCAATTTTTGTAATCTCGAAATTTATATTTTATTTTCGATCCTACTTTGGTTTTACGAAAAAAACTCAATTTTTCATCATTTGGAATTTTTATTTTATTTTCGATCCGTACTTTTGTTTTACAAAAAAAATCAATTTTTCATAATTTGGAAATTTATATTTTATTCTCGATTTGTACTAAAACTCAATTTTTCGTAATTTGGAAATTCAAATTTTATTTTCGATCTGTAATTTTGTTTTACACAAAAAAAACTCAATTTTTCTTATTTTTGAAATTTATATTTTATTTTCGATCCGTACATTTGCTTTACAGCAAAAAATTCAATTTTTTGTAATTTCAAAATTTATATTTTATTCTCGATCCGTACTTTTGTTTTAGAAAAAAAAACAATTTTTTATGCTTTGGAAATTTATATTTTATTTTCGATGCATACTTTTGTTTTATAAAAAAATCAATTTTTCATAATTTGGAAATTTATATTTTATTCTCGACCTGTACGTTTCGTTTACACAAAAAAACTTAATATTTCGTAACTTCAAAATTGAAATTTTATTTTTGATCCCTACTTTTGTTTTACAGAAAAAAGACAATTTTTCATAACTTGGAAATTATATTTTATTTTCGATCTGTACTTTTTTTTACACAAAAAAACTCAATTTTTCGTAATTTTAAAATTTATATTTTATTCTCGATCTGTACTTTTGTTTTCGAAAAAAAGATTTGATTTTTTATGCTTTGGAACTTTATATTTTTTTTTCGATACATACTTTTGTTTTACAAAAAAAAGCCAATTTTTCATAACTTGGAAATTATATTTTATTTCCGATCCATATTTTTGTTTTACAAAAAAAGATCAATTTTTATAATTTTGAAATTTATATTTTATTTTCAATCCGTGCTTTTGTTTTACAAAAGAAAACTCAATTTTTCAGTAATTTGGAAATTCAAATTTTATTTTCGATATATACTTTTGTTTTACAAAAAAAAACTCAATTTTTTGTAATGTGGAAATTCAAATTTTCTTTTCGATCCCTACTTTTGTTTTACACAAAATAAATCAATTTTTCATAATTAGAAAATTTAAATTTTATTTTCGATTCGTACTTCTTTTTTACAAAAAAAAAATTAAATTTTTTATAATTTGGAATTTTATATTTTATTTTCGATACGTACATTTGTTTCATGCTAAAAAACTCAATTTTTGTAATCTCGAAATTTATATTTTATTTCGATCCTACTTTCGTTTCTGAAAAAAACTAAATTTTTCATCATTTGGAAATTTTATTTTATTTTCGATCCAGTACTTTTGTTTTACAAAAAAATTCAATTTTTCATCATTTGGAATTTTTATTTTATTTTCGATCCGTACTTTTGTTTTACAAAAAAAATCAATTTTTCATAATTTGGAAATTTATATTTTATTCTCGATTTGTACTTTTGTTTTACAAAAAAAAACTCAATTTTTCGTAATTTGGAAATTCAAATTTTATTTTCGATCTGTACTTTTGTTTTACACTAAAAAAACTCAATTTTTCTTATTTTTGAAATTTATATTTTATTTTCGATCCATACTTTTGCTTTACAGCAAAAAACTCAATTTTTTGTAATTTCAAAATTTATATTTTATTCTCGATCCGTACTTTTGTTTTTAAAAAAAAATCGATTTTTTATGCTTCGGAAATTTATATTTTATTTTCGATGCGTACTTTTTGTTACCAAAGAGGATCAAGTCAAGTCTCTTTGATGATGTATCGAGTTTTGATGAGTTGTCGAAGCAAACCAGATCGAAGGTTGAAAAGATCGAAGAGTTGAAGTCTTGAAGAATCGGTGAAGCTCAGATCGAAGTTGGTGTTGTTAGTGTCGAATCATTCTGGAATAAGAGAAATCGAAACTACCAATCTGATCCAACACTCTTTCACTTGTGATAGTTTTTAAAGTGTAAAATTGTTTTTAACAAATCGATCGATATAACATATTCGATGGTTTTTAACACAATCGATTTTGTTGTTTTCAAAGAAATATTTTTACATCGATTCGATTATATCTTTTGATACAATGTAGTCAATTCGATTATGTATATAATGTAATCGATTCGATTATGTGTTGTTTTAAAGTGTTTCTAAAACTTTCACAGAATCGATTTTGTACTTAACGAAATCAACAGTTTTTCGATAAGTTTTTTGAAATTCAAATTGACATTTAAAATCATAAATGTTTTCCATTTATTATACAGATCTTACGTTATTAAAGATCATAAACAGATTTTAAATGTATAAACGATTTCATAAATTGTTTTTAATATCGTGAAAGGTTTTCTCGATTTCATTTCCTATATAAAGAGGAAAAATACACGTTGATAGACGGAGCTAACTTAAGCACAAAAACATCTCCTGTCTTGTAACTAAGGAAGAGGATCCTTGGTTATGGCATAGGAGAGCTGCACACATTCACATGCATCATCTAAGTCACTTAATTTCAAAAGATTTGGTAATCGGTCTTCCAAAATTAAGTTTTGAAAAAGATAGAATTTGTGCTGCATGTCAAAAAGGAAAGTAAACAAAAACATCTTTCAAAAGTAAGAATATCGTTTCTACATCAAAACCTTTAGAGCTTTTGCATATGGATTTATTTGGTCCCTCTAGAACAAGAAGCTTAGGTGGTAATTTCTATGCATTAGTTATAGTAGATGATTATTCTAAATTTACCTGGACATTCTTTTTAGTAACTAAAAATAATGTTTTCAACTCTTTTAAGAAATTTGTCAAGGCTATTCAAAATGAAAAAGATTTAAAAATCAAGTTTATTCAAGTGATCATGGTGGGGAATTTCAAAATGAGTTATTTGAAACCTTTTGTGAAGAACTGGGAATTTCTCATAATTTCTCTTGTTCAAGAACCCTCAACAAAATGGAGTTGTAGAAAGAAAGAATAGATCTTTGGAAGAATTAGCCGTAACCATGTTAAATGAAAACAATCTTCCAAAATATTTTTGGGCAGATGCAGTGTCTACTGCATGTTATGTTTTGAACAGAACTTTAATAAGACCCGTTTTGAAACGAACTCCATATGAGCTTTTTAAAGGCAGAAAACCAAACATTTCTCATCTTAAAGTTTTTGGGTGCAAATGTTTTGTTTTAAACAATGGAAAGAGTAATCTTGGAAAATTCGATTCAAAAGTAGATGAAGCAATATTTTTAGGATACTCTTTAACCAGTAAAGCATATAGAGTATATAATAGGAGAACATTACATGTAGAAGAATCTGTGCATGTAACGTTTGATGAATTTTTGGACCTTGAGGAAAACCCTCTTGAGTCGAGGAAGAAATCAATAGATATCGAAGAAGAACAGGGAGCTATCAAGAAAGATCAACCTCAAGACGAAAGTATCGAGGATCTTAGAAAAAGCCTCGAGAAGTTGAATCTCGATGAACCTACAAATGTTCAAGAACTTCCAAAAGAATGGAGAACACCGAGAGGATTATCGTTGGATAATGTTATAGGAGATGTTGATCGAAGAGTTACAACGAGAAGCCAAATGAACAACTTTTGTATGAATGTAGCCTTTGTCTCACAAGTCGAACCCAAAAGTATCGAAGAAGCTTTACAAGATGAATTTTGGATTCAATCGATGCAAGAGGAGCTAAATCAGTTTAAAAGGAATGAAGTGTGGGATCTAGTTCCGAGAAACAATTCTATGCAGGTAATCGGAGCAAAATGGATTTTCAGGAACAAGCTCGATGAAAATGGCAACATAACAAAGAATAAAGCAAGACTAGTAGCGAAAGGTTATAGTCAAGAAGAAGGAATCGACTATGACGAAACATATGCCCCAGTTGCAAGGCTCGAAGCAATAAGAATACTACTAGCTTACGCAGCTATCATGAAGTTTAAGTTATTTCAAATGGATGTGAAAAGTGCTTTTCTGAACGGATATATTAAAGAAGAAGTATACGTCCTGTCAACCCCCTGGATTTGAAGATTATAAATATCCGAATCATGTCTACAAGCTAAAGAAAGCACTATATGGACTTAAACAAGCGCCCAGATCATGGTATGAAAGGCTTAGTAATTTTCTGGTTAGTCATAATTATCGAAGAGGTAAAGTAGATCCAACTTTATTTATAAAAGAATCGAAGAACAATATCATTATAGTTCAAATTTATGTTGATGACATTATTTTTGGATTGACTAACAATGATCTTTGCCAAGAGTTTGCTAAGATAATGCGAGTGTGAGTTCGAAATGTCGATGATGGGCGAGTTAACATATTTTCTAGGTTTACAAATCAAGCAAAACATCGAAGGTATTTTTATATCGCAATCGAAGTACTGCTCAGAACTGTTAAAGAAGTTCGATTTGGAAAATGCTAAAGAAGCAGCTACACCGATGGCAACATCTTGTTACTTAGATCAAGATGAACAAGGTAAGATGGTGGATCAAATCAAATACAGAGGTATGATTGGTTCCTTACTTTATCTTACAGCAAGCAGACCAGATATTATGCATAGTGTGTGTGTTTGTGCTAGATATCAATCTAATCCTAAGGAATCACACCTAGTTGCTGTTAAGAGGATAATAAAATATCTAAAAGGAACTAGATCGTTTGGTCTTTGGTATCCCTCTGGAGGTTCACCCAGTCTTATAGGATATTCAGATTCAGATTATGGAGGATGTAAACTGGACAGAAAAAGTACAAGTGGGACATGTCACCTACTTGGTTGTTCACTTGTTTCTTGGCACTCTAAGAAACAGGCTTGTGTTGCTCTATCCACAACTCGAAGTCGAGTATATAGCGACCGGTTTTTGTTGCTCACAGATCTTGTGGATGAAAACCAGTTAGAAGACTATAGTATTTTCCTAGATCATATCCCTCTTAAGTGTGATAGTACTAATGCCATTAATCTCACTAGAAATCCTATAATGCATTCTAGAACTAAACACATAGAGATTAGGCATCATTTCATTAGAGACCATATCCTAAAGGGAGATTGCATAATAGAATACATCGATACCAAACATCAGTTAGCAGATATCTTTACCAAACCTTTACCTAGAGATAGGTTTTATGATTTGCGTATCGCATTAGGAATTTTGGATGGTAATTCCTTTTGATATTTCATGTTTTTTGTGAACATCGATAACATGCTTTCATTCGATATTGTTTTATCTATCTATATGTTTTTTGATCATTATCAATAAAAAGGGGGAGAAATGTATATGTTTTTAAAAAAAAGAAAAATATAATATGTTTTTTGAAAAAGGAGTACTGTAATACCCAAAATAGGGGGAGTACAATTTTTTTGGTTTATGCTAACTATGTACTAATCTTGAGCTGACTTCAAAGTCAAGCATTTTTTTTTTCTTCAAACTCTTACATAGGTTTTCTTGATCATCATCAAAAAGGGGGAGAATGTTACCAAAGAGGATCAAGTCAAGTCTCTTTGAAGATGTATAGAGTTTTGATGAGTTCTCGAAGCAAACCAGATCGAAGGTTGAAAAGATCGAAGAGTTGAAGTCTTGAAGAATCGGTGAAGCTCAGATCGAAGTTGGTGTTGTTAGTGTCGAATCATTCTGGAATAAGAGAAATCGAAACTACCAATCTGATCCAACACTTTTTCAGTTGTGATAGTTTTTAAAGAGTAAAACTGTTTTTAACAAATCGATCGATATAACATATTCTATGGTTTTTAACACAATCGATTTTGTTGTTTTCAAAGAAATCTTTTTACATCGATTCGATTATATCTTTTGATACAACGTAGTCAATTCGATTATGTATATAATGTAATCGATTCGATTATGTGTTATTTTAAAGTGTTTCTAAAACTTTCACAGAATCGATTTTGTACTTAACGAAATCAACAGTTTTTCGATAAGTTTTTTGAAATTCAAATTGACATTTAAAATCATAAATGTTTTCCATTTATTATACAGATCTTACGTTATTAAAGATCATAAACAGATTTTAAATGTATAAACGATTTCATAAATTGTTTTTAATACTGTGAAAGGTTTTCTCAGATTTTATTTCCTATATAAAGAGGAAAAATACACGTTGATAGACACGGAGCTAACTTAAGCACAAAAACATTTGTTTACACTCTCCGGTCTACAACATTTTCTTTATCA